>LPNX011168757.1:2276-95368 GCA_001517045.1 Pseudotsuga menziesii
TGATTTGATGAACAAGGAGGAAGAGGAAATCCACACAGACCTGAGTTGTTTTCATATCTTGAAGGAGGAAATGTTGAAAGTTGACCAGATAAAGGGATTTGACCCGTGAGATTATTGTTGGAAACATCGAGGTCTGCCATCAAAGATAGCCCGGATAAGGATGGAGGTATAAATCCTTGCAATTTGTTATGAGACAAATCTAAAAGGCCCACCTACTTATCACCTCCCAAGCTGGATGGAATATTACCAGTGAGATTATTATTCCCAAGATTCAATATCTGTAAGTAATACATAGAACCAATTCCTTCAGGAATGGATCCTGAAAGCAAATTGTATGAGAGATCGAGAAAAATCAGAGTCCCGTTATCTTTAAACTGATACATTGTAGTTCCCTTATAGAATCGGGTGGATTGACAAGAATGCAACGAGGGAACTCTAGAAATCTGTTTAGGACGAATCCCTGCGAATTCTACAAGACCCCCAGCCCCTCTGCAAGCAGTTCCTGCTTCGTTCCTCACAAAGGCATACATTTTACCTGACACGGTTCCGGCCAATATTTTTCCAGAGTGCTTTGATAGCTCAGCAGGAATACTCCCTTCGAGGTTATTGCTGTTCAAATCTAGCCATACCAAGGTCTTACAGTCCCCAAGCTCTGGAGGAATGGTGCCAGATAAAGAATTATTTCCCAGCTGTAATATTGCAAGCTTATCAAGGTTACCAATCCAGGATGGGATAGTGCCTGTCAAAATATTGCTTGAAAGAGAAAGCCATACAAGATTGGTGCAATTTTTTAGACTAGCGGGGATAGAACCTGTGATGAAATTATTGTCAAGGACCAGATTCTCTAGGCTCTGGCTATTTGAAAGCTCATCTGGAATTACCCCCTCAAGCTGGTTCATCCACATTACCAAATGTCTTTAGCACTCGTTGCTGGTTGCTGGTTGCATAAGCTGGCGACGGCTGCAACTATTTTTTTTAAAAAAAATTTCACCCACCGTGGATATAGCGACGGCTGCAATTATTATTTTTTTTTTAAATTTCACCCACCGTGGATATAGCGACGGCAGTCCGTGGATATAGCGACGGACGTCCGTGGATATAGCGACGGCACTGCGTGGATATAGAGACGGCAGTGCGTGGCTACAGCGACGGCTTGGATCTTCGTGGTTTAAAAACCTTTATACAAAGCGTGGCTATAGCGACGGAAAGGGTCGTCGCTCTTGCGACGCAAATTAGGGGTCGTCGCTATTGCGACAAAAAAATTGCCACGGAACAAAAAACACTTAGACGTGGCAATATCCACGCTTTTTCGTGGATATTGCCACGTTTTTCCATGGCAAAATTGATCACTTGTATTAGTGATCCATAGAACTGTGTTTTATTCAACTCTTTACAAAAACCATAGTTCTGATCTATGCACTCAGCTGCAGATCCCTTAAATTCCTCAAGTTGCACACTTAGCTGTAGATATCTGTGCACACAGCTGCAGATCCTCTTAATCACCCAAAACCCTTTGCGCACACAGCTACAGAGGTCGTCCACGCACACAGCTGGGACTTAACCTTTCTTAAAAAACTAGCCTTAGCTTCTCATCAAATCATCTTACATTAAAGCCTAACCCGACTCTTTTACAAAAGTGCGTATTTATACAAGTGCACTTATTACAAAACCATGGGCTTAAACGATGGGCACCCCGAACCCTTAACCCTGGACTTAAACCATGGTTTAATTACAAAAAGAGTGCTTTGAATCAACCCCGACACCCCTAATACTATTTTGAGTCGCAACTCCACTTCCAAACTTCCACAAAAACAACGAAGTTACCAAAATTAAGGACCGTTAAGGTTCATGCCCAATAGGCCCCTAAGACTCACAAATGTCCCGTCCTGGGACACTCAGCTACTTGTCTGGTGGGAGAACTTTGCTGGAGAAGGTAGTGAACTGCTTGTTGAGGCCACACATGATATTGTCGATTGCTTGCTCCTACTCCACCAACTCCTGCAATGTTGTCGTTGATGCTTCGCTAGCCTTTTCCTATGCAAATGCATCATAATCCTTTAGGACTTTGAGCTGGCTGTCCACAGCAGTACTCAACTCCAAGGCCTCGTTGACAAGGGGCTGCATAGAATTTTCTAGCAGTGTTGCTTTCATTCTGTATGACTCAATCTCCTGCTAGAGTTCCTTGCTTTGTTTTACCTTGAGCATTTTCTGCATAGGAGGCAAAGTCTTAATTTCTAATTTTATTGCATCCAACTCTGCCTGTCGTTGCTTGATGGTTTCTTGCAGCTTTTCTACTTCTGGATTTTCCTACAGTTTTGTCCAGGCGTCAATGCTTTCCTATAGTAGCTTGGCTACGCTGCCTACAAGATCATAGATCTTCATTGCTGAAGCCTGAATGTCTCTACGACGCTACTCCCTAACCTCTGGTGGGCTCTCCGGGATGATGCGTAGTTGAAGCTCCACAATTTGAGCCCCATGTTCTGCTTTGAGCTTCTCTATTTCACTGTGAGTCTGCTATGCGTAGTCTTTCATCTTGGCAATTCTTTGCTCCGGATCTTCCTTAGCCTGTATGTCGAAGTCAGGAAGACTTCGACACGCCTCATCCAATACTCGTGCCAATGTGAACTGCTTATGTTCTGTGTCGCTCTTCCTCTGCTCTGCTTCCTTCAACTGTGCTTCGAGGCTCTCACTTCGCTTCATGGTGTTTTCCAATTATATCTGTGAGTAGTGATCCTGTGCTTGGATCTCCCTCATGATTGCTGATTAGTAGACATGCAACTCTGTCATGGACATCTTGGTGTAATCTATTTCAACTATCATGCTCATCTCTGAGCGAGATGTTGCGTCAGTTATTATGAGGGCTGCGTTTAACACTTGTCCCCTGTTTTCTATAATTGGCCATTGTCTTGTATCTGGCTGCGCACTTACTAGGGTGATGTTTGCTACAGCATCAGTTGCTGATTTTTCTGCTAACTCCTTCAGCTCTGAAATTCCCTGAGCTACGCCGGCGAGTGCATCAAGGTGCGTAGCTGCAAACTCTGACCATTTCTTGGTGAGAGCTTCTGTGGACTTTGTCAGAGCCTGGTAAAGCTCCTCAGTTGTCAGGGTGGGTTCTTCCTTGATATTCTTATCTTTGGATGCCTTTGTTTTCTTTCGGAACTGAGGTTTGGTCACTTCCTCTGCTTCTGGCGACTTGCGCTTATCTGGTCAGTTAGGGTCTGAGACTATTTTGACTGAATCCTCTTCTTCCTCTTCATCTCCATCATCTCCACCCTGGTCACCTTCACTCTGCTGCGACTCACTCTGTTCTTCACTTTCCTTGAGTGGGTCATTCGGCTGCGTCTGACTAGGGCCAGCACCCACATTGGTGACTGGAGGGATTGGAATGTTTGGCTTTGTCCCTACATCCTTCAACCATTCAGTCGGCCACTACTGAACTATCGTGAGGATGTCTTCTTTGGTCACCATGTATGGAAACTTCCAGCATGCCTTTTTCTAATCTGCGCGGGCCTGGATGAAGACATTGTGCATGTCGGCCCTGAAGTTGGCCACTCCATCATATTGAGAGAATAGCTCATTACTGAGCCGCGGGGTATTTACGATCTCATATGAGATACTCATCATATAAAATGCAAACACATAGTTCGTCATCTGCTGGGATTCTTTGTCCTGTGACACCCAGAGAGATGCGTACCTTGCTGCGCCAGGCATGTTCGGAGGCACAGCAACAAACTGCTCCTCGATAGGTCCATTCCATCCTACTAGTGCGATAAGGACCATCAACCAAGAGTAGTGAAAAGGTCTACCTTTCTCCTGTGCGTCGCGGGCATCTTCAAGGAATTCCTTCGCAATGTACGCTGCCCAGTTGTAACTATAGCCTTTGGCGCAGTTCACACCAATACTGACAATCAGGGCATGCACTTCCTGTGGTCTACACTTTCTCATCAATTTGCAAGCTAAGAGTTCAGCTGTGAAGAAAATGTTTTGGTGCTGAATCATCAAGGTTTGATACCCTCGCTTTCCTTTCGTTAGGTTGAAGCTGTCCTTCATGCTTTGTGCAGCTTCGTATCTTCGTGTTTGGAAGGAAATTATATCCCCAGATCAGGCCCTTCCTTTGGTAATCCTGTGATCCTATGAATGAGGTCGCCATTAATAGGAATTCTTTTGTCTCCTATCCATAGGTTCCCATCATGTACTAATGCCAAGAGTTTCTTGACCATTATGGTCACCTGTGTGCTGCGACCAAAGTGGGGAACATTGAGCATCTTCAACAAACCAGCTTTATCTAACCCAGTAGCCCACTGTTTTACTTCCAGTAATGTCGCTCCAGTCTCCGGATATTTGACCAAGTGCAAGTATGTTCCCGGTGTGAACTGTGGGAACTTCCCATGATCATTCATATCGTGGTCTACATACTTAAGTCAATCTATTTTTCCTGTCATGGTTTTGACCAACTGCACACCTTGTGGAAGCGAAGGGGTGCATAACGTGAACTTAGCATTCTGCTGCGGTGGTTGAACTCCTGGTCGAACATGCTAAAGATATGGTGGACACCACGGTGCAATTTTCTCATCCCCTTCAGATGGGATCTCTGCTGAACCAGATGGATTCATCTTGGGATATTCCGATGTTTTCCCTGATTGCTTGTGTCTGTATTCGTTCCGCTTAGAGCGTACTTCTGGTTTAAATTTCTTCCTGGTAGATCGTGTCTGCAATGGTTGAGGTGGTGTTGGGGGAATCTCTTCACGGGGTACATGCATAGGTGGATGGCTGGAAAGGTTCTGCAGACCCCCCTGTTCAAATTCTCTCTCTAATTCCTGAAGCTCACGCTCAGCTGTCATGGGCTCAATTGTAAAACTCAAGAAACTGCGTAATGCGAACTTCACGGGTATGGGTGTCTTCTTATAGAATCCATCAATGAAATATGTCATAACTGTGCATTGAAGATACCAAATCTGACAGAGATCTTGTCCAAACGACGATAGGTTTGGCAATATCTCATTAATACAGGCAGTTAATATAGGTAACGTACTGGCACTGCCAAATTTGGTTTCCTCCAATGGTCGTATTTTAATCTCCGACAGATCTTTCCTTCTTCGGCACAAGCAGTAACTTCCGCTGCGCCGTAATGGGGACATTCGACACTTCCTGATACCATATTCAACATGGGTTTGAACTTCAACCCATGACAGAATGTCTTTCGCCGCCTCAATGATTCCTTTTATTTCGGAGAGCTTCGTCATAAATAGGTCTTGATACTCATGGAGAAGTTGGGTCACTTTGCTCACCATTTCTTCATCCCAATAATCTCCAATGATAGCATACTTAGGCTTTCCTTCTGATCCAATGTTTACTATCCACGTCTTCAAGGGCTAAGTCACTTCAGGTGCTTCAACTGCTGGTCCATGTACTTCGCAGTGTCCTTCTGACTCAATAATGTTAATGTTGCGCGGATCATCATCCTCATCAATTGCAAGGTTATAACATTCTACTGCATTAGCTTCTTGTTCCTTCCAATCAGGTTGGTATTCTGCTATTTCTTAATCATCAAACACTTTAGTATGGATCAACCTAACAACTACATCCAAAGTAGGACAAACCTCATGTTGGGCTTAGGGCAGACCCGGGTTCTATAATTTTGTCTTTGCACCAACAAAAGACCCACAGTGTTGGCCCTTTCGGCAAAAACCTGCGAACAGGTTGCAGTCTCACCCGAAACAGCTATGGGATGCTGCAGAATCAGGTTTCTGCAAGCAGAAGAGGGATATTACTGTACCTTTAGCTTCTAACAAATGATAATAATTAAAATACAGAGCTTTGATATTAACTTATTTAGCTTTGCGATTAGATAAACAAACAATGCCTTGCTTAACCCTTTACTGGGAATTCAAAGCGAAGTTAGTATTTAGCAGTGATCTTACTTATCACTTATATATTTATCAATGCATAAAAAAACATAACAACAACACAAAGGAACCACAACACATGATATAACGTGGTTCACCCCCAGTTTAGGAGCTACATCCACAAAACTGTGTTTTATTCAACTCTTTACAAAAACCATAGTTCTGATCTGCACACTCAGCTGTAGATCCCTTCAATTCCTCAAATCTACGCACTAAGCTAGAGATCTCTGCGCACACAACTGCATATCTTCTTAATCACCCAAAACCCTCTGCACGCACAGCTGCAGAGGTTTTCCATGCACATAGCTGGGACTTAACCTTTCTCACAAAACGAGCCTTAGCTTCGCATCAATTCATCCTACATCAAAAGCCTAAACTGACTTCTTTACAAGAGTGCTTATTTATAGTGCACTTATTACAAAACCATGGGCTTAAACCATGGGCACCCGAACCCTAAACCCTAGACTTAAACCATGGGTTTATTACAAAAAGAAATATTTGACTCAATCCTGACACCCCTAAGACTATTTTGAGTCGCAACTCCGCTTACAAGCTTCCACAAAAACTACGGAGTTACCAAAATTAAGGACCGTTAAGGTGTGTGCCCCAACAGGCCCCTAAGACTCACCAGTTTCCAGTCCCAAGACACGCTGCTTCTTTTCTGGTGGGAGAATCTTGTTGGCGAAGATAGAAAATGGCTTGCTATGGCTGCATCGTTGTCCCTTCTACTACTGCTACCATGGCCGTGACTTGCTTGATCCTTCATCCTTTCATCCTTAGTAGAATACAACCATCTCTCATGCTGCTGTCTGCCTCCGTCATATTTATAGTGGTCATGGGGGTCATTGGGCCTTCTATCAGTGACCCCATCCTTCGAACTGCCTCCCGTTCATGTCCTATCAAACATTTGACCATCCACAACTTTGGGTCCTTAACAGGCGGTGCCCCTGTGATTGCATGCCACTGTAATTTTGCATAAGACAAACATCATGCCTCCATTCTGCTGGGCAAGGAGGATACATCTTGGGATCCTCCTGAGTCTTTCCTGAGGAGTTGTGCCTTTCTTCGTTCCACTTAGAGCGAACTTCTGCCTTAAATTTCTTTCTGGTTGATCATATTTGCATTGGCTGCTTTGGCTCTGGATACGCCTCCTCGCAAGGAGGATTGCTCATAAGATTCTGCAGACCTCTCTCCCTAAACTCTTGTAACAATTCCTGGACTTCACGATCATTCGACATGGTGCTAAATATAAACTCAAAGAAGTGCATAATGCAAGATTCGGAGGCCGATGTATCTTCTTATAAAATCCCACAACAAAATATGTCATCATGGTGTATTAATGACGCCAAATTTGATGGAACGACGGTAAATCTGGTCCACATGGCGCTAGATTTTCCCAAGATCTCATCATGATAGGTAGTTCACATGCCGATGCCACCAAGTAGAGTTTCTCCCATCAGTCACACTTTAGGCTGCGACACACCTTTCTTCTCTGACATAACCACTAACTTCAGCTTCATCTCAATGAGTACCCTCGACATAATATTCGCCTTCGACCCATCCTGACCCACACGGCAACCAAAATTCAACCTTCAAACTTTGACAGTCTTCAACACTTCATAGCTTTAAGAACAACTTCATTATAGTCTAGTACCTAATGCCAACTGTTCTTGGTACTTAGACTGCCCTTCTTGTTGTTACTTTTGATTAAGGGGTCCCGACTTGTCCCTGTACTTCTTTAACCTACTTCCATTGACCATCGAAGGTAAAATTTCTCCATTCAATTTAGCTAACTGGAATGCACCACCATCAGTAACTCTATGCACTATGTATGGTCCTTTCCAATGTGTCTTGAACTTCCCTGGGAATCTCATGATTTTACTGTCATATAAAAGCACAAGATCACCATTCTGGAACTGCTTCCTCTTAATGTGTCTATAATGCCATGCTTTTTCTCTAGTTTTCTGCACCTGCTGTTGGAACCCTGCAATGAATCTGTCCTCTTCAAGTTCTAGTATCTTTTCCAGCCTTTCTTTCATCATATATGGGTCATCCATCTCTGTGAAAGTAGATATTATGAGGCTAGGAACAATGTACTCCATGGGCATGACTACTTCTTGTCCATAAACCAACCTAAAAGGTGTATGGCCTGTCAACTTCTTGCAGGTGGTTCTATAAGCCCATAGTACTGCTGGAATTCTAAGATCCCGGTCATTTCTGTTAACATTGCAAACCGTCGTCAGAGAATGCTTAAGGATCTTGTTAAAGGCTTCGACAGTTCCGTTTGCTTGAGGATGATAGGCAGTACTCTTCTGATGGTATACTTGAAATTCTTCAATCAATACTTCAATATTCTTATTTAGCAAATGTGATCCTTGATCACTCATAAGAATTCTAGGACACCCAAATATTGACAAGATGTTATCAAAGATGAACTTCGTAGCTGTAACAGTGCTACAGTTCTTGATCGGTTGAGCTTCGGCCCAACGAGTAAGGTAGTCAATTGCTCTAATAATGTATCTTGCTCCGGATTTCTTCGCAGGAGGATTGATAGGTCCAACAAAATCAATAGCCCACTTGTCAAAGGCTTGTAAAGTTACCTATGGAACTAGAGGCATTCATCCCTCCTGGATGGTTTACCTGTCCTCTAACAGATGTTGTAGCTATGGAAATACTCTCTTGCATCCTTATGAATTGTGGGACACCACAATTCGGCTGTCATAATATTTTGTGCTGTAGCTTTTCCTACGTAATGACCTCCTGCTGCTCCAGAGTATGCCTCAGCCAAAATTAATGGATTTTCATGCTCCAGGATGCATCTGCATAGTATTTCATCTGGTCCCATCTTATATAGTTTTCCTGCTATTAAGGTAAAGTCGGCTGCTCTAACCACCAGCTGTTTCTTCTGCTGTGTTGTCATTTCGGCGGGTGCAAAACCTGTAGATAAGTACTGAACAATATCCTAAAAATAGTCATCAACCATCTGGATGGCAAACAACTGGGCATCAGGAAGAGCTTCGTCCAAACTAGTGGGATCTTCTCCTGACTCGAGCCTCGACAAGTGGTCAGGACCTAGGTTCAGTCTTCTAGTTTTGACTGTGATCTTAAAGTCATATTCCTAAAACAGAATCAACCATCTGCATATCCTTCCACCTAGCACAGGCTTGTTAACCAAATACTTCAAAGCAGAGTGGTCAGTGAACATCTTAAAATGAGATCCTAACAGATAATGTCAAAACTTCTGCAATGCATAAACCATAGCTAGACCTTCTCGTTCTGTAGTAGTATAATTTTTTTTGCTGTGGACAATTTTATACTTGTAAAAGAAATAGGGTGATCAATATTACCTTCACCTGACTGAACCAATACTATACCCAGAGCAATGGAGGATGCATCGACATGCACATGAAACTCCTTATTCCAGTCAGGGAATACTAATATAGGGTCAGTTACCATCTTTTCCTTCAAAATATCCAAGATTTCTTGACACTTAGGTGTCCATTCAAACTTAATATCTTTCTTCAACTGCTTTTCCATAGGGGCTGTAATCTGAGCATATCCTTTAATGAATTTCCTGTAATATCTAGTATGACCAAGCATAGTGTGCAGTTGTTTAACAGACTTCGGAGGTGGCAGGTTCACAATAATGGCTATCTTCGTAGGATCCATCATCAATCCTTGCTTACATACAATGTGACCTAGCAGAATTCCGAAAGGGGCACAAAAGATACACTTTTTCAAGTTCAAGGAAATCTGATGTTGTCTAGCTATATGGTCTTTTAATAACCCGAAGATAGTCCAATCATCAAAATAAACTTCTAAGAATTTATGTATAAATTCCTTAAATGCAGAGATGACTACTCTAGAAAACATAGCAGGTGCATTCTTCAATCCAAAGGGCATAACTGTATACTGGAAGAATCCCATTTCTGTAGTGAAGGTTGTATTATGTCGATCTTCTGGAGCAATTCTAATCTGATGGTAACCTAAAAATCCATCAGTAAAAGAGTACACTTCTTGACCTCCAACACTGTCTAAAACTTCATCTGTAAAGGCAGTGGGGAAAGGATCATGCAAACATGCATCATTCAGCTTCCTCAGATCAACACAGATTCTGATTTCTCCATTAGTCTTCTTTTCTTGCACCACCATAGGATTGACCCATTCGGACTCTTCAACAGGCTCAATGATTCCTACAGCAAGCATCTTATCTAGCTCCATTTGGAATTTTTCTTTATACTTAGGGTTCAGCCTATAAGGGCGCTGTTTCACAGGCTTCGCATCAAGTTTCAAAGGGATCTTTATCACTCCTATATCACCAAGGATACCTTTCATCTCTAAGAACTTTGTTGGAAATAGGTCCTGATACTTGTGGAGTAGTTGGGTCACTTTGCTCACCATTTCGTCATCCCAATAATCTCCAATGGTAGCATACTTAGGGTGTTCTTCTGACCCAATGTTTACGATCCACGTCTTCAGGGGCTGAGTCACTTTAGGTGCTTCAACAGCTGGTCCATGTACTTCGCAGTGTCCTTATAACTCAAAAATGTTAATGTTGCGTGGATCTTCATCCTCATCAATTGCGAGGTTATAACATTCTACTACATTAGCTTCTTGTTCCTTCCAATCAGGTTGGTATTCTGCTATTTCTTGATCATCAAATACTTTAGTATGGATCAACCTAATAGCTGAGTCCAAAGCAGGACAACCCTCATTAATAGAAAATGTCATCACAAAACTATCAACAATACTATCCCAACTTACAGTACTGTGGTGAAGCTCGACTTCCGTATACCAGTTCTTTGCTATAGGTTCCAGGGTGTGCACAAACCTATGTACCCATTCTTCACGAGGTACATGCTTCCATGCTTCATAGCATTGCTCCAAATGTCCCTGATGACTCGTCTTACCATTAAACCTGCTTCGCACCTCCTGAGGTTGGTCCCTGAATCTTAGGCAAAGGGACTTCTGGCACGCTTCCCAACTATGAATGTACTTTTTGTGACCATTCCACCATCTGGATACTGTGGCTCTGAATGCTGAATCTAGAGTCTCCATTTTCTATGACTCTGGTACCTGCTCTGAGAATTGCACAATAAACTCTTCTGGGTCTGTCGAACCATAAAAAAAGGTAAGGTTCTTGTCTATAAACTAAGCCATCTGAGAGACTTGGTAATTCTTGCACATCGATGTCCATGTAGCTCATACAGTCTATTCTGCCAATTCTCTAGGCCGTCATCTGAATCTGTCATGCAGGAGTTGTCACACTGCCACTCCATGATACCTTCGGCAGTAGGATAAACATAATCTTCTTCCTTCATTGTGATATTGTAGATATGGTCCAAAACATCCTAGTCTTCATCTCTTATTGGCTCGGTGTATCTCTATCCTTGAGAAGGATCCAATGGTACTATGACTCTCTGTCCTTTCCCTTCGAAATTTATTTGCCTCTTCTTCAGGTTGATTACTGCATCATTATCTATTGCCCATTCAATGCCTAGTAGTGCTGGATAGGGGTTGTTGTCATCAATTATTTCAATTACCTCAAAGTTTGCTAAGTTACTGACTCCATCAATATCTACTGATATGCTAGGGACTCTTCCTAGGGGCACAATCTTCTGCTGATTGGCTAATCTCAACTGTATAGGGGACCATTCCAGAGTAGGTTTTCCCATTTGTTCCCATGACTGCTTAGTTAAGACATTTACTTCTGATCCTAGGTCCAAGATGACATCAGCCATGTCATATTATCCTATCTGAGCATTCAATCTCATCTCCCTGCCAGTTCTTCTGACTCTATGAATAATTTTTTCCTTACCAGGACTTCGCTAATGTTCGCAAGAAGCAATAACTTTCTGCAACTCATTTAAAGCATTCTGATTTCTTAAGAGATTCATACAACTCTGTAAAAAGGAGGACAATGTACTTACTTTATCCGTCGAAGCTTTTTATGGCTGCGACTGCTACTGAGGTTGTTGCGCAGGTTCTACTGATGTGTTGGGGTCAGCAAAGTCTCTCTTAGCTTCCATAAATGTCTCTTTTTCTCTTTCGACATCAAATGCTGGGATTTTTTCTGGGACCTTACGAACCCAAGCCTCGACAGGCTATTTCTCCTTGTTCTGCACTTCCGTCGTAAGTCCACTCTTGGTAACAACATTAATGGCTGGGACAGGTTGTTGCTCCACAGCAATCAGCTAAATATTCTGAGTAGGGGCACTATTTCTTTCCTGATTCTTGGCTATCAGCTGTGGGCATTGCTCAATCACATGGTTGACAACTCTGTAATATCGACATGTCGTAGTTGGGTTCTGAAAGTCTCTAGCTAGATGTCCTACCTGGTTACAGTTATAGCACACAACCTGGCCTCATCCTCTGCCAGCCATACCACCACGAACACGACCTCCAAAATTTTCGTGACTTGATGTACTACCATGGTAACCATATCCATCATTGCCTTGTCCATCGTTTTGTACCCGATAAGCATCATAAGTTCGTTCTCTCATGAGGTCAAAGCTGCGATACTCATCTTCGTTGTGTCCCACTAACTTACAGAACTTGCAATAAGGGTTCTTAGGGACTTGGACATACCTCTGCAGGAGATAGCAATCTTTAGGTTGATGCTGGCCAGTTGTCGTACAGATCTCACAATATAGAACACTAGGGTTGAACGGGTTTGGTGCACCAGAATTCAGGTAATTTCTTACCGCAGGACACTGTTCCTTTTCGTGACCCTCTATCCGACATCGTGTACACCAAACCTCTTTGCGACTAGCTTTCCCTTTTTTCATATCGTGAAGCTCTAGAGCCATCGCTGCCAACTGCGCTTCTATTTGAGCGATACCAGAATTATCTTCGACAGGGGCTGTTTCAAGCTTCATAGCGATTTCCAAAGCCTCTTGCTGATCCGCAACCTTCTGTTTCATGAGTGAAGTCCTGATGTGCAGTAACAAAGCTACGATGAACCATTCCTTATGCTACGCTGGTCCAATAGTGAAACTGACTTGATCTAGCAGAACTTTGAACCTCTGATCAAAGTCCCACACTGATTCTCCTCGCCTTTATTGAATTTCCTTTAGTTCAGTGATACACTGTGACTTTGATTTCGGCTTCTTAAATTCTTTTATCATTACTGCTTTTATATCAGCCAAGACATGGTTCTGAGTACTAGAAAACTTCATGAACCAGGTCAAAGAGAGGTCTCCAAAAGTAACCAGTTGCGCTCTTCTCGTATCTTGATCCGTAATTTTCGTAGCAGTCCACATGGCTTCACATAAGAACCAAAACTGTTCTGGATCCTCTCATCCAGTTCCTTTGAAAATAGGGAGCTTAATGTCGTCATTCATATGGGCCATCACGGATCTAGGGGGACTGGTAGTAGGTGGGGGGAACTTACTTGGGTAGACTGACCTGCGACAGGAATACTCATGCTAGGGTTACTTTCAGACTACGACGGGTTCTTAGGGATAATAGGTCTTCGTTGCGGGTTTACCGGAGGATTTCCAATAGAAGGGGTTTCTTCGGGCTCTGAGGCTGCTCAACTTACGGGGTTAGACTCGGAATTTAGACCTAGGGTATAGGACTCAAAATTTCTCGTGTACCTTTTGCCACTTTGCAGCAAACCACTTTGCTCGTCAAAGGTACTTTCACTTGCAAACATAGGTTAGTAATACTAAATATAACAGTCTGATTCAATGAGCAATATACATTTTTCAGCCAATAGCATTTTAATTCTCAAACTAAATGAATTCAAGTACTTACCCCTTGGTCCTTTGAAGAACTGTCGTTCGGCTTCGCTGAAGGATGTACTTGTGTCAATGGTAAACTCTGTCACAAATGCTTCAAGGGTTCGCGTTGTCCAGAAATAAATAGCTCGGGATATCTCGTTGTTCACCCTTTTCAATATATTAATTCTTGCAGGGGTCCAATCAGGAAACTGACCTTCTTGGAATTTCGTCCTTCTCTCTGTTAACCTAGATAACCACTGGTGCAACTCTATGTGGATACTACCGAAGAAAATTTCATAAACATCAGAAAAAACATACCTTTGTAAGAATTTGTTTGAACTATGACGCGGATATTTGTTCTCTTGTACAGCAAAGTTTAGATAAGTCTCTTCAATCCAATCACCGATTTCTTTCATTGAGGGTCTCCAAAACATAGCCCTCGAGGTACGACGTAAACCCCTCTTGAGCAGATACTGAGTTCAACCGGCAACAAAACCAATTTGTTGGGCTTAGGGTAGACTCGAGTTCTATACTTTTTTCTTTGCACCAACAAAAGACCCACAGTGTTGGCCCTTTCAGCAATAACCTGCGAACAGGTTGCAGTCTCACCTGAAACAGCTATGGGGTGCCGCAGAATCAGGTTTCTGCAAGCAGAAGAGGGATATTACTGTACCTTTAGCTTCTAACAAATGATAATCATTAAAATACAGAGCTTTGATATTCACTTATTTAGCTTCGCGGTTAGATAAACAAACAGTGCCTTGCTTAACCCTTTACTTGGAATTCACAGCGAAGTTAGTACTTAGCAGTGATATTACTTATCAGTTATATATTTATCAATGCATAAAAGAACATAACAACAACACAAAAGAACCACAACACACGATATAATGTGGTTCACCCCCATTTTAGGGGCTACGTCCACATAACTGTGTTTTATTCAACTCTTTACAAAAACCACAGTTTTGATCTGGACACTCAGCTGCAGATCCCTTCAATTCCTCAAAGCTTTGCACTAAGCTGCAAATCTTTGCGCACACAGTTGTAGATCTTCTTAATCACCCAAAACCCTATGTGCACACAGTTGTAGAGGTTGTCCACGTACATAGCTGGGACTTAACCTTTCTCACAAAATGAGCCTTAGCTTCGCATCAATTCATCTTACATCAAAAGCCTAAACTGACTTCTTTACAAGAGTGCTTACTTATAGTGCACTTATTACAAAACCATGGGCTTAAACCATGGGCACCCCGAACCCTAAACCCTAGACTTAAAGCATGGGTTTATTACAAAAAGAAAGATTTGACTCAACCCCGACACCCCGAAGAATATTTTGAGTCACAACTCTGCTTACAAGCTTCCACAAAAACCGCGGAGTTACCAAAATTAAGGACCGTTAAGGTGCGTGCCCCAACACCTCATTAATAGAAAATGTCAGCACAAAACTATCAGCAATACTATCCCAACTTATAGTACCATGGCGAAGCTCAACCTCCACATACCAGTTCTTTGCTATAGGTTCCAGGGTGTGCACAAACCTATGTACCCATTCTTCATGAGGTACATGCTTCCATGCTTTGTAGCATTGCTCCAAATGTCCCTGAGGACTAGTCATACCATTAAACCTGCTTCTCACCTCCTGAGGTTGATCCACGAATCTGAGGCAAAGAAGCTTTTGACAAGCTTCCCAACTCTAGATATGCTTCTTATGACCATTCCACCATCTAGCAGTTGTGGCTCTAAATACTAAATCTAGAATCTCCATTTTCTGTGAATTTGGTACCTTCTTTGAGAATTGTATAATAAAATCTGTTGGGTATGTCAAACCATCAAAGGTAGGCAAGTTTGTTGTCTGTGAACCAATCCATCTTCAAGACTTTCTAATTATTGCACATCGATGTCCATGTAGTTCATAAGGTCTATTCTGCCAGTTCTCTAGACCGTCATCTGAATCCGTCATGCAGGAGCTGTCACACTGCCAATCCATGATACCTTCGGTAGTAGGATCAACATAATATTCTTCCTTAGCTGTGATGTTGTAGATATGGTCCAAAACATCTTGATCTTCATCGCTGAGTGGTTCTGTGTACCTTTCTCCTTGAGAAGGGTCCAGTGGTACTATGACTCTCAAACCTTTCCCTTCGAAAGTCATCTGTCTCTTCTTAAGGTTAATGACTGCAGCATTGTCTATTTCCCACTCAATTCCTAGCAAATCTGGGTAGGGGTTGCTATCATCAATTATCTCAATGAATTCAAAGTCTGCTAAAGTACTGACCCCATCAATATCTACTGGGACACTAGGGAATCTTCCTAGGGGCACAATGTTCTGCTGATTGGCTAATCTCAACTGTATAGGAGACCATTCAAGGGTAGGTTTTCCCATTTGTTCCCATGTTTGTTTAGTTAGGACATTGACTTTTGATCCTAGGTCCATAATGACATCAGTCATGTCATATTCTCCTACCTGAGCATGCAATCTCATTTCTCTTCCAGTTCTTCTGACTCTATTAACAGTCTTTTCCTTGCCAGAGCTTCGTTTATCCGTCGAAGCTTCTTAAGACTGTGACTACTGCTGATGCAGTTGCACAGGTGCTACTGGTGTGCTTGGATCAGCAAATTCTTTTTTGGCTTCCAGAAATGTCTCTTTTTCTCTTCCCACATCGAAGGTTGGAATTTTCTCTGGTGCCTTACGGACCCAAGCCTCATCAGGATGTATCTCCTTATTCTGTATTTGCGTCATAGCGCCACTCCTTGTAAAAACATTAATGGCTGGGACAGGTCTTTGCTCTACAACAATCATCTGAATATTCTGAGTAGGGGCACTATTTCTTGCTTGTATCTTGGCTATCATCCGCGGACATTTCTCAATCACATGGTCGACTGCTCTGCAATATCGACATGTCGTAGTTGGGTTCCAACAGTCTCTAGCTAGATGTCCTGCCCGATTACAGTTATAGCACACAAACTGGCCTCGACCTCTTCTAGGCATACCACCATGACCACGACCTCCAAAAATACCTCTACCTGATGTACTACCACGGTAACCATATCCCTCATTTCCTTGTCCATCGTTTTGTACCCTATAAGCGTCATAGGTTCGTTCTCTCATGAGGTCAAAACTACGACATTCATCTTCATTATGTCCAACTAACTTACAGAACTTTAAATAGGGGTTCTTAGGTACTTGCACATATCTCTGTAGCAGATAGCAGTCTTCAGGTCGATGCTGGCCAGTTGTTCTACAAATCTCACAATATAGAATACTAGGGTTGAATGGGTTTGGCGCACCAGAATTCAGGTAATTTCTTACCGCAGGACACTGTTCCTTGTCATGACCCTCTATCTGAAATCATGTACACCAAACCTCTTCGTGACTATATTTCCCCTTCTTCATGTCACGAAGCTCCAAACCCATTTCTGCCAACTGCGCTTGTATTTGAGCTATACCAGAATTATCTTCGACAGGAGCTATTTCGAGCTTCATAGCAATTTCCAAAGCCTCTTGCTGATCAGCAACCTTCTGTTGCATGAGTGGAGTCCTGATATGCGGTAACGAAGCTACAATGAACCATTCCTTATGCTGCACTGGTCCAATAGTGAAACTAACTTGATCTAGCAGAACTTTAAACCTCTGATCAAAGTCCCAAACTGATTCTCCTCACCTCTGCTGAATCTCCTTCAGTTCAGTTATACACTGTGACTTTGATTTAGGCTTCTTGAAATCTTTGATCATTGCTGCTTTTATATCAGCCAATACATGGTTCTGAGTACTGGAAAACTTCATGAACCAGGTCAAAGCGCGGTCTCTAAAAGAAGTAACCAGCTGCGCTCTTCTTGTATCTTGATCTGTAATGTGCTTAGCAGTCCACACGGCTTCACATAAGAACCAAAACTATAGGGATCCTCTGATCCAGTTCCTTTAAAGACTGGGAGATTAATGTCATCATTCATATGGGCCGTCACGGATCTAGGGGGGAGGGAGGGGGACTGGTAGTAGGTGGGGGGGAACTTACGGGGGTAGACTTACCTGCGATAGGAATACTCGAGCTAGGGTTACTTTCAGACTGCGATGGGTTCCCAGGGATAACAGGTCTTCATTGTGGGGTTACTAGAGGGTTTCCAACAGAAGGGGTTTCGTCGGGTGTTGGATCTGTAGGACTTACAGGGGTATACTCAGTATCCTGACCTAGGGTATAGGATCCAAAATTTCTCTTGTATCTTTTACCACTTCGCAGCAAACCACTTTTCTCGTCGAAGTCACTTTCACTTCCAAACATAAGTTAGTACTACTAATTCTAACAGTTTGATTCAATGAGAAATATACCTTTTTCAGCCAATAGCATTTTAATTTTCAAATTAAAGGAATTCAAGTACTTACCCCTTGGTCCTTTGAAAAACTGTTGTTTGGCTTCTCTGAAGGAAGTACTTGTGTTGATGGCGAACTCCGTCACAAATGATTCAAGGTATTAGAGGAAATTTCAACTCAAAATGGGCCTCCTAAAATGAACTAATAAAATAATAGTTAAAATAATAAAATAATATTTATTAATTTTGGAGGAAGAAAAGAAAAAAACTACTTTTTTGTTTGTATTTTTGACATATCTCCCTATGTTTTTACTCAAATTTCGATCGGGGGAGCTCGTTGGATGCAGAATTAAATTCCGCATCCAACGAGTACCCACTCGGCATACTTTTGACGGACCCCGCTACCCCAAAAACAAGAAATACCTGAAAAAATGGAATGATGACATCATCATTCTGTTTTTTCAGGTATTTCTAATTTTTGGGGTAGCGGGGTCTATCAAAAGTATGCCGAGTGGGTACTCGTTGGATGCAGAATTTAATTCCACATCCAACGAGCTCTCCCGATCGAAATTTGAGTAAAAACACGGGGAGATATGTCAAAAATACAAACAAAAAAAGTAGTTTTTTTTATGATACCTATCCCCAAATTTATATTAAAAAAGTGTTTAAGACCTATACGGTATTTCAAATTTAAATAAATTTCATTGGCTAACACATGATGACATGGAATTTGAATAAAAGTTAAAAGGCCCATTTTGAGTTGAAATTTCCTTTAATGGTTCACGTTGTCCAGAAATCAACAACGCGGGATATCTCATTGTTCACCCTTTTCAATATATTAATTCTTACGGGGGTCCAATCAGGAAACTGACCTTCTTGGAAGTTCATCCTTCTCTCTGTTAACCTGGATAACCACTGGTGCAACTCTATGTGGATACTACCAAAGAAAATTTCATAAACATTAGAAAAAACATACCTTTGTAAAAAGTCATCTAAACTGTGACGCGGATCTTTGTTCTCTTGTTCAGCAAATTTCAGATAAGTCTCTTCAATCCAATCACCGATTTCTTTCACTGAGGGCCTCCAAAACATAGCCCTCTAGGTACGATGTAAACCCCTCTTGAGCAGGTACTGAGTTCAACCGGCAACGGAACCAATTTGTTAGGCTTAGGGAAGACCCGGGTTCTATACTTTTGTCTTCGCACCAACAAAATACCTACAGTGTTGGCCCTTTCGACAAAAACCTGCGAACAGGTTGCAGTCTCACCCGAAACAACAATGGGGTGCTGCAGAATTAGGGTTCTGCAAGCTGAAGAGGGATATTACTGTACCTTTAGCCTTTTAACAATTAATAATAATACATTACAGATCTTCAACATTCACTTATATAGCTTCGCAGTTAGATAAACAAATAGTGTCTTGCTTAACCCTTAACTGGGAATTCACAGTGAAGTTAGTATTTAGCAGTGATCTTACTTATTAGTTATATACTTATCAATGCATAAAAGAACATACCAGAGACAACACAAAAAAACCACAACACAAGATATAACGTGGTTCACCCCCAGTTTAGGAGCTACGTCCACAAAACTTTGTTTTATTCAACTCTTTACAAAAACCACAGTTCTGATCTGTGCACTTAGCTGCAGATCATTTCAATTCCTCAAGCTGCGCACTTAGCTGCAGATCTCTGTGCACATAGCTGCAGATCCTCTTAATCACCCAAAACCCTCTGTGCACATAGCTGCAGAGGTCATCCACGCACACAGCTGGGACTTAGCCTTTCTTACAAAACTAGCCTTAGCTTCGCATCAAATCATCTTACATTAAAGCCTAACCTGACTCTTTTACAAAAGTGCTTATTTATACAAGTGCACTTATTACAAAACCATGGGCTTAAACCATGGGCACCCCGAACCCTAAACCCTGGACTTAAACCATGGGTTAATTACAAAAAGAGGGCTTTGACTCAACCCCGACACCCCTAAGACTATTTTGAGTCACAACTCCACTTCCAAACTTCCAAAAAAACCACGGAGTTACCAAAATTAAGGACCATTAAGGTGCGCGCCCCAACAAATGATGATTCACTTGACAAAAAAAGGATATGAGCCATGTTCAAATAAATTAGTTTTTTTATCTTCTTTGTTCAATTTTTATGTATCACAAATTGTTTGAATACATCTCCCATATCCCAAGCCTGCTAGTATTTTAATGACGATCCCCTAAACCCAAGTAAGTTGGAAACCTTTTGTTAGTTATTCCACCCTCACATTGCATATTAACTCTTTGAACTATTCACTTTCCTCATGGGTGTATTTCAAATTATCGAAAGATACATGTTCATTGTGCTTGACTTCCATGGCTTGTTGAAAACAAAATAATATAAAGTAAAAGAATAAGAGGCATTAAAATATGGACCTAAATAACCATTTATGTTATGACCACAAATTAATTAAAGATCGTATTTATGATTTCTATAATAACATGTATAATTCAAAATACATGAAATTGCTTTTATAATATAAAATCTAATTTTCCTTCTGTTTATTATTAACTATACTAACACTACATACCATTCTTATGGATTTAAACCTATGAACTGTTCAAAATAAACACATATTCTTAGATCCACTCAAACTATACATCACTTTTAACCTAATGCATTCCACATAAAAACATCCCACTCCGCTTTTATTTGTTACCCATTATGATGAATTGGCGGTAAGAAAACATTTTGAAAAAAGTGTGTTACATGATTAGATTAAATTAACTTAATGTGAGGTTAGATTAAACTAACTTAGTATGCGAAATTAAAATTAGAGAAGATAGAGGGAAAAGTGAGGGAAAGGTGAGGGTTGTTGCTGCCATTTCTATTCTCAGGTCTTCATTTCATATGTGTTCTATGTGGGTTTTTCATAAACATCATTTTTTGGTTTGTTTGTAATGATGTATCCTCAAGATGGAACACAAAATCCTGAGATAGTGTTAGGCTACAAGATTTTTATGCCCAAGCATCTCAATGTTCCCCACATTGAAAAAATCGAGATCAAGAATGAGGTTTCTGATTTTATCAAGGTAGACAGTTTGTTATTCTTCTTTTTTCCTAAATTCTTGCTTCTCCTATCACCATCTGGAAAATAATATTGCTATAGTCGATGTTGTTGTTGATATCGGTTGGTTTTGTGTTCGAAACTGGTTCAGAAATGGTGAATTTATACAAGTCACTATGTGAAGAATTAGAGTGAGATATATATAATGGAATTTTACAAACCATGTTGGTTAAGATAAAGGAACAAATCATGTAGCGCAATGAGAAGTAAGTGTCTTTTTTCCCTCTTTTCTATTTATGTGATTCATGGAAGCCAGTTCTATTTTATTACTCTGTATATTTAAAATATCGTTATAATTTACCCATATAAAATGACTCTGTATATAGTATAGATTTCAAAATATATCCATCCAAGTGTATTACCTTTCTTATTTTGTATCCTCCAAAATCCTAAATGTATGCTGATATTGATGCATTTTTCATTAGTTATTACATCTACCTAATTCAGACTAGAATCATTGAAGCTCTGATCACAATGATAATGGTCATTTTGGGCCCTTTTGTTTTTCATAAATGGATCCAACTGACCCCAATCCATTTTATTCCTATGGCTGGAAACTGATGATGTAAGAAAACTTTCTAATAAAATAAAACGAATACTCTTGTAAATAAAAAATGAATAAAAAAATACAGACTTGGTGGGAGGTTAGGGAAGGAAAGGGTGGCTTATAGGGCCTCTTCACAACCAACCGAAGAAGATCTCTCGCATATCTAATTTTATTTACCAATTACACCTCCAAAATAAAAAATCCCAAATTGAACATATTTTCCATAAAACACTTTGGAGAGCAAAAGTTTTGAGAGCACCAGAGCCAGTTGCAGAGGAGCTTCATAAATCATTTAAACTCCTGTACTATGATCATTTGTCTCCAGTCATGAGTATCTCATCCTTTTGAGATGCATCGATGTGATATTATTACTGAACTAAATGATCAGAGCCGAGTAGGGGGCGGTGGGTGATACCAATTGTCTTCCTTGATTCAAGGTTATTCTACAGGTCTTGCTTCCTTAAACCTCTTCAATGGGTAAATCATGAAAATGCAGTGAATTTGAAGCATATATTTGAAGTTTATACCTATAGAAAATGTTTGCATGAAAATTTTGAACACCTGTAAGAAAACCCTTATTTTTTGTTCATTTTTTTCTTAACTTTCTTTTTTGTTTGGTTCCAATGTCATCACGTTCAACTGCTTAGAGAAATTATGTCCATGGGATTTTTGGTAGGATAATTGGTGGATGGTGAGAAGATGGGGAAGAAAATCAATGGAAATATGTTGTTCATTCCCATTTCTTGAAGTATGTGACAAAGATAGGGAAACAGTATAATAACTGGGTGGGAGTTGCTTATGAAACTAGAACAACTTCAAGCAATTTTACATGGTAATATATAAGGGTTAAAGTTCATTTTCCTTAGATTCCCAACCAAGGAATTAATTTTTGCGCAACTATCAACCCAAAGGACATGAAGGAGTGTTATGAAGAGCTGATTTGTAGGAGAATTTCCCTGTGTATCAGTGTAATTGTTTAAGCTTTAGCTATTTACTTTCCAACTAATCTATGATTGTTTCCATGTGAAAAATGTTAAATTTTTACAATTAAATAACATAGTTGTTTTATTGAGAATACAAAGAATTTGTTACCTAGCTTAGGAAAATTTACATAGTTATGCACTAGAAACATCAAAAAAGGGATAACAAGTTCCCTAAGAATCTTGTACGAAATGGAAACTCCACCCTTGGAAAAATTGTTTGACACAGGTTAGAGTGATAAAAATTTATGGCCAATTTCATGTGCTATTGTAAATCTATTTTTTCCTTCAAAATATGGAATGAATATGAGTTTATTAGCTATATTAAAATATGGGATTTGACTTGAACAATGATCTTCTTCCATGTCAATTGTGATGATATGCAAAATGAACGCCTTGCCAATATTTGACAAATTTTAGGTTTAGCCTCACATTCTTTGTATAGAACTGCTAGATAATGTGCCATCCATATTGGGATTCTTCATTTAGCATTTTAACTACCTTTGAATGTGGAGAAGCATCTTCCAAAATTTTTGTAAATCTAAAATAATCCTTTGTCTATGTATGTTGCACTTAAAATGCTTTGCCAATATTTTCTCTTTCTGCTCTGAATTAATTAGTTCAAATTCACTGGGAACAATCTCTTGACTTGGATTAGTAGTATCCTCTTGAAGGGTCTCACCATATTTGAAGCAAGATCCTTGACAATGGCATACAGTTCTGCTACTACCTCCAATCTTGGATCAAGAGTGTATAATAGCCTAATATTCTCCATGTGATAAGCCAAATTCCTTTTCAAATAAGCATTGATTTACCTACTTTTATCGATCACAGGTTCCAAAAAAAAAGATATATCTTTGAGATAATAATAGATATTGTAATTTCCTTCAAGATTTTTCTTTGGCTCTTGGAGAAAATCCCCATCTAGATGCACGGTCATTGAATCTTTGACAATTTGAGCTGAAGAAGGTTTAGATCCTTGTTCCTTGTGATGTATTTGGAAGTCCTTGTTTCTTCTTTCCCAATGGATGATAATGCTTTGGAATATATGATGAAGTTGAAAAGGATTATGCACTCACTAATGAATCGTTTGGTGAAAATAGAAGCTACCCTTGCCCTCGTTTACTCTACATAGTTTTGGATACATGAATATATCTGAGAAAGAAAACATAGATTGATTTTATATGAGACCATGCAAGTTTCAAGAATGTATTTTCCTCTTTTGGATCAAAAATTTCATGGAAGGATGATAACAAGGATAATTTGGATGGCAGCGTCTTAAACAAATTGGTAAAAACAAATTATTGATTCCTTTCATTGCATCCACAAGAGCAACCAATGACCAATGGAAATTACCTCCAATACTTATAAGGTCAACACAAAATCTTCTTCAAGGAACTTGTCCAAACTCGAGATAATATTTACAAAGCATAAATTCTCTCAATACACGTATGAAAATATTCATTTGATTCAAAGGGTTTGATATGAAATTTAATTATTGACATAACAGAAATATAAAACATGGCATGTGCCCACTGAATTTTGTTTTAGTTATGATGTGGAGGTGATCATGTTTGAATTAATGTAGAGATAGAGTCAAAATCGAATCAAAATATGTGCTAATAATATCATATGTAAGAATTGTTAATTTTGACAACATTAAAATGTTCAAATTACTTACAATTTTAATATTAACTCCATTTGGGAATGTACGAATTGCTAATTTCGACACCATTACGATGTCTATCCTACTTACAATTTTAACATTTGAAAGCTTCCATAAAAGACCTCTGACATTGCAAGAACTTTATTGAGAATATAAGAATTTCTAATTTTGACACAATAGGATTTGAACCCAAAATCCGATGGTAGAATCTGATAACATCCAACGTAAAGTACATTTTTGTTGGTTTGTAATGATGACATGTAATGTACCTTCTGATTTCTTTAAGCATCGTCAAATTTTTGACGTCCTTAGTTTAGGTTTTTCGACAATAGTTTGCAACAATATGTCATCGGATATGCGACAAACGTATGTCGAATTTAGGATGGCACTTCGAGGATGAGTCATTGGATATCTGACAATAGTGTGTTGAATTTGCGATGGACATGCACCGAATTTGTGACGACACTTGGAGGATGAGTCGCCGGCTATCCGACAATAGTGTGTCGAATTTGTAACAAAATTTGGAAGAGGGTTCTATAACCTGAAGTAAAGTATAACCTAGACGCTGGTAATGAAAATGGTTCTTTGGAAGAAGAAGACGATGATGAAGAGCATGATCAACATGATTTAGATGATGATGATGATCCAACAGAAGATGTCGACCAAGAATTAGTTGAATCAGATGATGTAGTGGACAATTCCCATGAAGATTATATCGACGATGACACGATGAGCATAACTGACTTAGATGACGATGATGATATGGAAAATCCTTACAATGTTGTCTCTAGATCTAATGATACGGATGATGACTTGGATGAAGAAGATGATGAAATATATTTAAAGGTAGATATTTAATTAGACCTATTCTTTTATCTTATTTTTTTAATAGAGTTACTAACATCATCATCATAACCATCATCACTATCATATTCATCATCATCATCATCATCATCATCATCATCATTATCATTATCATCAAGAGTGTCATCATCATCGTCATGACCCTCATCATCATCATCATTATCATAATCATAATTAGCATCATCTTCATCATCTTCATCATCATAATCATCATAATTATCATCATCATATTCATCATATTCATCATCATCATCATAATTATAATCATCATCATCATCATCATTGCAATCATCATAATCATCGTATTCATCATCATCACCATCATCACCATCACCATCTTCATCATCATCATCATCACCATCATCACCATCATCATCATATTCATCATCATCATCATTATCATGATGTTCAACATCATCGTCTTCATCATCATTATGTTCATCATTATCATCACCATCATCACCATCCACATCCCCATTGTCATCATGTTGATCATCATTTTCTTCATCATCATGATCATCTTCATCATCATCATCATTATCACGATATTCAACATCATCGTCTTCATCATCATATTCATCATGATGATGATGGTAATCATCATCATCGACATCATAATCATCATTATCATCTTCATCATCATAGTCTTCATCATCATCTCCTTCATCATCATTGTCTTCATCATCAATGCCCTCATGATGTTCATCATCATTGTCTTCATCATCAACTCCCTCGTGATCTTCATCATCATCATCATCATCACCATCATCACCATCATTTTGATCATCATCGTCTTCATCCTCATGATAATCATCATCATGATCAGCATCATGATGTTCATTATTATCATCTCCATGATGATGATGATGATGATGATCATTGTCATCGTCTTGATCATCATCATATTCATCATCATGAATCTCATCATCATCATCATCATCATCAACATCATCATCGTCATGTTGATCATCATAGTATTCATCATCATCATGATCACCATCATGATCATCTTCATCATCATTGTTGGCCTAGGAAAGGAGCACAAGGAAGAAGCTCATGTGCAAATAAAAGAAGTTGCACCATGCGCGCAAGAGAAATAAAGGAAGGTTGTGAAGGAAGTAAAGGGCTAGTGCAGAAAAAATGGATATGCGCGTGACAAAGGAAAGGTGAGCGCATGGGCGTACAGGTGATAATGGCCAAAAAATGACATGTGTAGATCGTGGCTGTTTAAGGTGGCATACGCCTACAGCAATGCACGTGTGAGGGAATATTTGTAAGTCAGGCCAATAGTGCCTTCTGTCAGACCCTAGTAGCCTATAATAATTTTTAACGGCTGCTCACGACCTGTAACTGTTAAGCAGTGTGTATTTGTCCCTGCGTGTTCTAAAAGAAGTTATAAATAGGGAGAACCCACTATGTATAAGGGTTGATGATTAATATTTATTGTTTTGGATGTTCATTAGCAGTCCATAGTGAAGGACATTGTTTTTCTGTAATTTTGTAGAGATTAGAAGAATAGAAGACTCAAGAAGAGTTTCGTAGTGATAGGAGGCTCTTGAGTCGTGGATCTAGCTGTCGTGTGCGCAAACCACTAGGAGTGGGAGTAGGGTAGAAGAACAAATCAGAGACATGAGAACTAGAATTTTGATTCATAAAGACATATCATTAGATCAGTCTGCATCCTACAGATTGCAAGGTGTTATATCCTTTTCTCATGCGAGATGAAGAGAACTTTGGTGGTTTTTCCCTGACGGGTTTCAATGTTATCCCGTGTGTTTGAATGGGTGATTGATGCTGTGAATGTTTATATGAATGGTTGTTATTTTCTTACTATATGATGATGAACTATTGATTTAATGCATGATGTTATATTGTAATCAGCAAATGAATTTTTGAGAAAGCTTCATTGAAATATATGCATATATCATCCTGTGTATAATTTCTTAAGTCACAACCTAAGCCACAAATGGTCTGTTAGTACGAGTCAGCTGAACCGCACAAGTTGTGCCAGTTATGAGGTTGAGAACAAGGTTAGGTTGTGCACACTGACATATAGTTGTGCTCAGTTGTGCAAGTTTGACTCCATCATCCAACCATCCTGTTTCCTTCGTTGAGCACCTTGGCCGCACGCCAAGGGACTATAACCCCTCGCCAACTATGGAAACATGGTTCCAGCCATTACCCATCGAAGAGATATCACAGGTGAGACTGCACCTGCTTTGCAGGAATTGCTGATAGGGCTTTCTTTGTTGGGCCGGTAACTCCGGTGTTTGTTGGGTTGATGGGCTGCACAGAACCTAGGTCGCATGAGTTAGGAAAAGTGGCCAACAAATGGTTCCATTGTCAGCACCTTATTGATAAAAATGAGGGAAATGTTGTGGCATCTGACCAAGAGTGAAGTTGTGGATAGGATGGAGTCAAAGACATTGATATTTGTGCTAAAGGAAAGCAAGAGTTCGCAGTTGAGTCTTGAGAAATGGGTACAACGATATCTATATTCAGATATCCATGAGATTCTCTTCCCAAAATTTCCCATTATATTACAAGAATGGTTGTCGGAGTTAGCGACTCAGCAGACTAACTTCCAGAGAAGAGGAGTAGCTAAGTCGACTGACTAACTAACACAAGAAGTAGCGCAAGTACGTAACTCTATTTCCAGAGTTGTTGATTTTTGGGTTGACTGTATATTGCAAGGATATATTACTGAGTTTGTAGTAGATACTATAACGTCATATAGTGAAGCTAAAAGAACTTTTTTCCAAGGACCTCGAAGAAGATACTTGTTAAAGGATATATTAATGAGTTTGCAGTAGATACTATAACGTCATATAGTGAAGCTGAAAGAAATTTTTTCCAAGGACACCAAAGAAGATACTTGTTATGTATCAGTACATGGATAAAAATGCTTGCCTATGAGAAGGGTATTTTAAGCTGAGTAGTTGAGTTGCGTGCCTGAGAAGGAGGCTATGTTGTAGATGACCTATTAAGAAGATGGGAAAGGGTGAGTTCAAATGTTCCATGGAAGCACTGAACCTGAACTAGAAGTTGGAATCCTAAGGAGTGGAAGAATATTCAAATTAGGAAAGAGAAGGAAAATCGAAAAGGGACAACAGAATCCTAGTTTGTTCGAGGAGAGTGAACATAAAATTCGATCGAGTGAAGATGAAGGGTCTTGTGATGAAGAGGAGGACTATAGCCCGATTTTGAAAGGACCAAAAGATTATGAGGATTCTGCAGAGACGTCGACGTTAGGACGCAACTACATAAAACTAGAAATATCACTAGAGGTAAGATCTAGAGTTTCATCCCTAGAAAGGACTGCTAATACAGATAGTGCTAGCCCTGTGACTAGTGCATGAGAAGGTACACCCCCTTTGAATATTGTCCCAGAAAACCCTGACACCAACTCAATGGCTGTGATAGATGTCCGGTTACCCACATTCAATGGAAATGGAATAAAAGACCAAGAGCAACATCAGTTCCTCTGTGAAGTTGTTTGGATAGTGTGTTTACTCCATAATGTAGATATAAAAAAGGCACAAATGATCGTGACCTTGAGGGGTCATGCATTATATTGGTTCATGAAGTTTTGTGCTGTGCCAATTGGAACACCGTAGAAGACCCTTGAATATATCGAGTCACAATAATGTTTGAGTTCAGGAAATCTAAATCGGAGTCGCAATGTATTACCGAGATCAAAGAAATCAAACAAGCACTAAAGGAAATGGTATGGGATTTTAACCAACGGTTTAAAACACTGATGGCCAAGGTAAGCTTCCAAATGTATGATGTACAACATAAAGAGTGGTTTATTGCTGCATTTTATTAATCTATCACAGTAATCTAGGGACTAAATACAAGTCTCATCAAAGATTAATAACAATAAGTCATAAAAATGGTGTAATTGTGCTACAAAATGAGTAATCGTTCTGTATATTCAGACAAATAATGAGTAATACAATACAAGATCATGCTACAAGCATGAATGAAAAATAAATTCGAATCCCCAAGGAGGTAATTCGAATTGAATGAGTGAGTCTATCTTAACTAAATGTAAGCCATAGTCAACACTTTAGTTAACCACTGATCAAAACCCTAATTGACTCAAATGAGCCCTAACTAAAGTCAAAGTGTAATAAATGACTGTGTCTAACTGAAAGTAGGTCAGACACATGTCACAACAAGCCAACCAACAAGTGGTAGCACTTCAATGACTCCAATGAACCCCGATGAGGTTAACTGAACTGTAACTGAACATCAGAAGTGGTTGGAGGCGCCCTTGTTGAGTCCAGTTCATTAAATAATCATTAAATAATCAATTTAATGAGGAGAGGCACCTTCACTGCTCTATTTAATTGATTGTAACCATCAGTTAGCAATTTGGGGCATTAGTGACACTCAGATCACCCCTGGAGTGCTCCAGTTAGCCTCCTTGAGTAAAGGTCGGCGTGGGTGTGATCTAGCTGATGTCATTTAATGCTCCATTTATGTCACTTAAGTCAATAATACTTAGGATAGTGGTTTAACTCGGACAAATTGACCAAAATTAGTGTGTATGCTGGTAAATGTCTCCAACACCCCCCCTTAAGCTATACTCAGGAGGAGTTAGAAAAAATAAATGCATAAAAATGCTAGGGCCCCAACAACTAAGGCCATAGGTCATGTTGTACAATGTTGAAACTGAAAAAATGCTAAAAAACAAACTAAGTGAGGAAAAGAGGGAAAACCCAGTGGGAAAACCCCCCCCTCAAGATGAACACTGAAAGTAGTTGGATCACCCTGATGAACTCACCCCCAACAGTGAACGGAGGTAAGTGAACTTATTTTTCTGAAAAGCTCTTGGTGAAGATGTCTGTAATCTGCTCATCAATCGGGCAGTATTGCAGAATGATGGTCCTATCATGCACTAGCTCCCTGATGTAGTGCATGTGCATCTCTACATGATTGGTCCTCTACCTAGTAACTGGATTTGTGTATATCTTAATATCACTTTGATTTTCACAAAAGAGGACAGTGAAAAAAGTACTACCAAGATCAAACTTTGAAAGAATGCTTTGCAGCCAAACTGCTTGGATGCAAGCATTCACCGCTCCTCGATACTCGGCCTCTGCTGAAGATAATGCTATGGCAGCCTAATTTTTGCTAGGCCAACAAATGGGGACACCACCAAACATGAATACATATCCAAAATTAGACTTCTAATCAATAGAATCACCCGCCTAATCAGAATCTGTGTATCCAACCATCTCTAGCTCGGAGTCTGCAGCATAGTGAATGCCATAGGTCCTGGTTCCTTGAATATACTAGAGGATTCTCTTGGATTCCTTCCAATGAATATCATGAGGCTGATGCATGTATCTTGATACAGCACTCATGGCATAACAAATATCAGGCTGATAATGTGTCAAGTACAACAACCTACCAATCAACCATTGATAGATAGTGCAGTCCATGGGAGGTGTGCTTTTTCCTTCTTCAAGGATGATCCCTGGAAGGAAAGGGAATGGTGTAGGCCTAAATTCAGACATGTTAAACTTGAATAACAAGTATGATATGTATTTTGATTGAGTGACCATTATCCCATCAGAAATTTGCTCAATTTTGAGCCTTAAAATTGTTTTAGGAGCCCCAAATCACTCATTTCAAAGGCATTGTGGAGAGCAGTTTTCATGGCTAAAATGGAAGCAACTGTGTTACTTGTGATCAGTAATTCATCAAAATATAAAAAAATTATAATCAAATGACCATCATAATTTTGTGAATAAGCGTTTGGATCTTATCTACACCTTTGCAAGTTTTGCGAGAGAAGGAAGGCATCCATCTTGGAATACCACTTTCTTAGGGCCTATTTTAACCTATATAGTGATTTCTTTACCTTGCAAACCAAATATGGATCAGTGATGTATCCCTTAGGCTGCTTCATGTGTATCTCTTCATGAATATCTCCATGCATAAAGGCTGACTTAACATCCATATGATGCACTTCTCAGTGCTTAGATGCTGAAATTGCCAAAACAAGGTGGATGGAGTCCATTTTTGCAACCGGTGCAAAGGTCTCATGGTAGTCCACACCTTGGACCTGCGAGAAATTTTTTTCCACCAGACTTGCCTTATAGTTTTAGGTTCTTCTATCAGCAGCAAACTTGGTCCAAAACACCCACTTGCATCAAACCAATTTTCTTCCCGGAGGAAGAGAAACTAGCTCTCAAGTAGTGTTTTTCTGAAGAGAATTCATCTCTTCATCCATAGCAAATTTCCATCTCGGATCCTTCCAAGAATGGTAGTAGAATTTTGGGTCTGAAATAATCATCAAATATCAATTTTCAAAAAGAAAATTATCAGGACAAGAGAGCGCAATACCTCCTCTTTGGAAATCAGACTGGGTTCTCCTTGGATCATCCGGATTTCCAATGTTATCTCCCGCAGAGGAGAGTGTCTGTCGGGTTCATGTGGGAAGATGATTTTGTACTTCAGGTTTTGATTCAGCATATAATTTTTTTTTTCACACTAATATCAGAAATTAGAGGATCCAAATCAGGGTCATCACCCCTAATTTCATCATCCAAATATTCAGTAGAATAGGAAGGAAAATCAACAGTTTTCTCCTTCACTAGTTCCACCTCTTGAAGAGGCTCATCGAACTTGACACTTCTCTCGATGATGATATATTTTGTTTTGATATCCAACATATTGAAACATTTTAATTCATTAGGATACCTAATAAACATACATTCTATTCTTTGCGGTTGCAAATCCCTTCTTTTATCAAGTGGAATTCGGGCCCATGCAGTGGACCCAAACACCCGCAGGTTCGACACATCCGAATTGTGTCTGAAGTATGCTTCAAAAGGGGTATTCCCTTTCATGAATGAGTGTGAAACCCTGTTCTAAATTTATTCTGCAGCGTTCATGGATTCATCACACAAATTTGCAGCCAACTTCTTTGATTCCAACATACAGGTGGTCATCTCCTTGAGAGACCGATTCTTCCTTTCCGCTACTCCGTTCTGCTGGGGAGTGTAGGGAATTGAATGTTGGACCTGAATACCACTTTGGGAGAATATATATAGAAAATCATTATTGACATAATCCCAACCATTATCAGATCTAAAGATATTTATCTTAATCCCAGATGCATTCTCGATCAAGGCCTCCAGTTCAGAAAAAATTTCACATACTTTAGAATTCTTTTCAAGAAAGAAGACCCATGTGTACCTTGAAAAATCATCAATAAAATTCAAAATATACCTTGATACACTAGTGGAAAATTATAGATTAGTGACCAATAAAATGACCAAAATCCGCATATCAATGACCACTTTTGCTTTGGCGATCGCTGGTGGCTAATTTACGGTCTTTTATTACGCGACCAAAATTGGTCATTTTTATTTTGGTCATTTATAGCTTGTTAGTTGGTCATTAATTTGGTCATATATTTGGTCATTAATTTGTTCATATATTTGAATCAATGACCAAATATATGACCACATTTATGACCAAATTAATGACCACATGACAAACTAGAATATGACCAAATTTGGTCGCGTAAGAAAAGACCGTAAATTAGCCACCAAAACTGTTTTTTGGTCATTGATATGTGAATTTTGGTCATGTTTTTGGTCATTTATATCTCATTGTTTGGTCATGTATCTCTCATATTTTGGTCATTTTATATGAAAAATTTGGTCAATCTCATTTATTGGTCACTAATTTAGCCATTTTTAGTCATTTTATGTGTGGTTATTATATTTTAGTATTTTTAATGGTGTCCATTATTAATCAATATAAATTTTTAATATGATATTATGTTTAAATTAAAAAATAATCATACATTATTTATCATCATCTAATACACATGTGAATTATGCAATGTCACATTAATTAGTTAATTACACCACTTGTAAATAATATAAAGTACAACCATATAAGTTTAAAACCGTACAAATTATATTATATGAAATGTGAAATATTAAAATAAATATGAGTTTTCTCAAAAACTATCTTCATATAACTTTACATGAAAATCATCTAGTATATCGATGACTTTTCAAAATATTACAATCGCTAAACCATCCCACTTGTATTTAGCTACTAATCCATACTTAGATCCCGCGGCAGCTTCAAAACCATGCTTAGCGGCTTGAAACCCTCAGCAACAGAGTCTTCGTACTCAATGGAAAAGCCTCACCAATGGGTTCTTCATATTCAATGGTCCACTTTCTGATCTTTCTATCTGCTCACGTGCTTCTGTATTCGCATTGCATGTGCTTTTGAGCTTTCTGAACTTTATATCTAGGCATGTGCTTCGGTATCCGCATTGCAACAACCTCCCTCCTCATTTTGTTATAAAGCTTGTGAGTAAGGTTACCTACAAACAACACATGTTAAGAAATAAATTTTGTTTCTCACTAAAAAGAGAAAACAAATAAATGAAAAATGTACATAGTAATTTCACAAGATTTAACATGGCAAAAAGAAACAATTCCAACAAACATCGGGTGTACTCAAAATGCATAAACATTTAGAACCAGCAAACCTATAAATACATGAATATGAAATACCTCTCCATAAGGTCCGAATATCAATGGCAATTGCAATGTCCAGAAAGAATATGAATCTCAAGTTCTTGAAATCCTACAAACAAAGTTAACAAAGAAATCTTAGCCGGGAAGATGTCCATGATTCAGTTAAATACATTTGGTTGTCTTCCTAGGTGCAAAAGAATGTTTTAAAGACCAACTACAACTCAATAACATTGCAATTGTGTCAAGTACGGTCAAAACAACAATAGGCATCCTTACCATGAACAGTGTATATGCCTTAAGTTCAAATTTCAGAATGTTACCTTACTAACAATTCCATTATCAAGCATCCAGTCAGTCTAAATCTGAAATTCTTTGTAGCAAGACATTGGTATATCTCTCATTCTTATCAGCTTATAGACACTCTTTTCGCACCTGCAAAAAGTTAGACGACATGAAATTTAGTACATTTATTTTGAAAGAGTTGCAATAGGTATTGGTTCAATCTGAACCCCTAAGCACTTGATCCTTTGAACTAGTGACCAAGGTTTGAACTTATTCATGGCATGGTATACTAAAGTTGAATATGTATTTCCTAGTGTGTTGAGTATGAGTATATTCCAATAGTATAAAAGACAAATTGCCCAAAAAAATCATTTGCTTACTGCATTAATTAAAAGAACACTTAAGAGCAATTGAGAGTTAAGAGAGACATAAGTTATAGTTTCTAAAGTATCTTTGTGTCTCACTTTTCCATTAAAGCTAGCATCTTTTTCAAAGCAGCAGCACAACACTGACGAAGATCACATTCATATGATGAGACTTCATATTCCAGCTTTTTAAAATCTCGATATCAAAAGGCAGCTTCTCGCATAGCATCAACTTTCCTCTTAGGCCAGTCAAAATGTTTTAGCACTACTCTCTCATCAACCTGCAATTAAATGTTGGGGTAAAAATTATCAGAAAAAAGGCAACTCAAATTTGTTGCACCACCCACTCACCTCCATGAACCCTAATTTCAAAATGGCATCCCCATACCCATAACCACGACCCTTGACTACTTAATTTAAAAAACTACAAAGTTAATAGATTGAAACTTGGTTGTGAGGAGTACTAAATTAGTCTCTCAGTGTGCAACTCAATCCCTCCAAATATCCAGCTATGTAAAACTAGAAAGCGACATTGTAAAAGGAGTTCAATAGGATAATTCTTAAACACAGACATGGTTACTAACCATTGCAAAGCATGTCATAAAATTGCATCCTAAAATGGGATTAACGAGAAGTCTGCCAACCTAGTCTCAATGTTCCTATCACTCAGTCATTCTAGACAGTAAAATTTCCTGAGATTCACATTCTTTCAAAATTTTCCTTTTCTAAGCACGTTCTTATATCTAATAAGCTTTGCATTTGCCAAATGTAGACAATATGCGATCCCTTTTCACATTTAAACATCTAATAATGGAAAATATATTTACAAATTATCTCATTAAGGTTGTCTGTGAGTAAAATCCTTGAAACCAAAAGAACTAGATGAATACTCTAAATTCAATTACGTCTCAAAAGAAGGGCTTGAGATATTAACATAGGGTTAGTAACGGAAACCATTAGTAAAGCATTTGTACAAAGTTAAGAAGTACACTGTAAATATTAAAAATAATAGTAATAATAACAACTTGATTTTAATAGAGAAAGTATGGACACTAAGGAAAAATAGGTTAGTTGAAATATGGAAAAATGTAAACCATTTCACACTGAGACATTTTATTAAAAAAAATGGGGCAAAGATTGAAAACATAATAATTCAGTGAGTACTCGTTTGAAAATTAACGAAAGTCACATCAATGAAAAGGTTGAATGTAAACTAGAAGTGCTGTGGAATCCATTCTCAGTATCAATTGTATTTAGTTTCCCAATTATACCTTGTTAGCATTTGGAACTAGCTCCTGTAAAGATTTCTATTTTTTCGCAATCCTCTCCTTGAGTTACTTCCAGAAGAAACACAATAATCAGTAGAAAAGGATTCGCACCTTTTCAAGAGTAATAGGTTAAAACTAGATAGGATCAATCCTCTGCAGTGACTGTTTTCATGGCTTCCAAAACTATTTGTAGTTAAGTAAACCACTGCAAAAAGAGTAATGTACATACACATTAAGAGGATTCTGTAACAATGCTTCAAATGGGAACATTTTATGACCCGCTCAGCAATACTGTGTGGATCAGTAGCTTGACCTCGACTAGCCCTCACGCCCATCCTAGGAGCTACATTCAAAACAGCTCCAGCAATTACTATTGATTGATATTGAGAAATCACATAATGATTCCCATGTTACTATAAAGAATTTCCCTCGCTAGATTGCAGCATCTGGATACCAGTACTCTGCAATGCAAGAGTGCAAGTTTACAAATTACAATAAATAAAGTAATTCATAAAATTCATACATATATTTTTCTGAAGATGCAAAGTGAAAAGCATATAGTAAAACAGCATACCTGCTGACAGGGTTGTGGTCCTGCAGTAACTGTTAATGGTGGCTAACCTACTGATATGGCATAATTAGTCAATAGGGGCCCCTGTCGGTCATCCAGCTCCTACAAGCATTGTATGAGTATTCAAATTAAGGACTGCAACTAGGAAACATATTTCTTAATGAATCAAAACTGTTTTTCTTCAACAATTTTCAATGCACTGTAAAAATTAAATAAAGCTGTTATTCTTTGTGAAGATTTTATCCCTTACAATAGTAGAAGGTCTATTTTCTCTTTCAGTGAATGATTCTTCCTATCGAAATTGTTTTCCCAAGATATGTCCTTCACCTTGTATTGCTTCTGCATGCAAGATAAATGCTTCTTATTTCCCTTTCCCGGGCACTGAGGTAATATGTGGAACTCCAGGCATGTATGATTGAACCCAATGTGAGTGCACAGGAGTTGGTGAGAGAGTATCCCCATGACATGACTGGATACCAGATGCCTCATTAACACTGTCTCCCATTGGAGCAAATCTCGATATGAGAATGGTTGCTCTTGTTTCACATCCAGTGACAGGTAGAATTTGGATGACGCTCCATGTGGAGAAAATAGCCCATGTGACTTCAATTGCAATATAACAGACCCCCTTGAAGTATTATTCCAAAACTCTTTTTGTAATGAGAGTTGTAGATTTTTTGTCCCCCTTGAACTTGTATATTCCCACCCATTGGGAACTTGCTCTCAACTTGAGTTTGACTTATTGTAGACTTGTTCAAAAGATACCACATATTTTCACCAATGATCGCACTAGAAGAACTATTTTGAACATCATTATTTTGAGCCTGCCCTTCTAAGTTCGGACTCATCTAACTTGAAGGTGTTAGTGACATTGTTGAGACTCTTGAGCTCTCTTGAACTGCTCCCATCGAATCACCAGGAAAGAAATTTGTTGGTCCTCCAGCACAACTATCCAAAGATGATCTATCAGCACCACTTATGTCTTCCCATGAAGATTTTAGTAATTGATCAAAAATATCATCCATTACAGAACTCAAGTGCTCCACTCACTTGGAAAACAAATGCTATGAACTTGCTCCTTATCCAGCAATAAATTGCATTTTTGAGAGGCTCAAAGTTCAAACTGGTAGTGATCCCACTGATAACTCTAATTTGAAATCACAGTTGTCATTTTATATCCAGCAATTGGGCATGACATGCATTATTGAGATGTGGATCAACCATTTATGTCAAGTGAGCAAAATAAATAAAAAGGCTCCTACATTACAATAAAGGCATCAAATAAATTTTGGATTTGACAACCTAGTGGAAAGAACCTTAGCTGAGAGATCTCATTTCTTGTTGCTCTCTCCTCAGCGCCTACAAGTATTCACTAAATTGTTTTAGAAATTATGTAAGATGGAGGTATTAGGAAGCAACAAGGGAATTCTTTCCCCTCATTCTCTTGCAAGAAATAAACCTAACCAAAAGAAAAACATCAACAAATTCAATTTATAGTTGTGCAACTAAGCTATTTCTGCAACCACGTGAATCGATTCAAACAATTCTTCAGACCGTCACTGAATTTACTGAAGACTCCATAGAGATGATTAAATCAGACAGTCATTGAATTTAAAAAAGAAGTATCTTTGTGTCTCACTTTTCCAGTAAAGTATCTTATTTTTCAAAGTAGCAGCACAAGGCTGACGAAGATGACATTCATATGATGAAACTTCATATTCTAGCTTTTTAAAATCTCAATATCCAAACGCAACTTCTTGCATAGCATCAACTTTCCTCTCAGGTGAGTCAAAATGTTTCAACACTACTCTCTGATCAACCTGTAATTAAATGTCAGGGTAAAAATTATCAGAAAAAGGAAACTCAAATGTGGTGCACCACCCACTCACCTCCATGAACCCTAATTTCAAAATGGCATCCCGATACCCATAACCACGAACCATGGAAACTTAATTTGAAAAACTACAAAGTTCATAGATTGAAACTTGGTTGTGAGGAGTATGAAGTAGTCGCTTAGTGTGCAACTCCAAAAAAATAATTTGCTTACTGCATTGGCAACAATTAAAAGAACATTGAACATCAATTGAGAGTTAAGAGAGACATAAGTTCTAGTTTCTGAAGTATCTGTGTCTTACTTTTCTAGTAAAGATAGCATCTTTTTCAAAGCAGCAGCACAAGGCTGACGAAGATCACATTCATATGATGAAACTTCATATTCCAAATTTTTCAAATCTTGATATCCAAAGGCAGCTTCTCACATAGCATCAGCTTTCCTCTCAGGCCAGTCAAAATGTTTCAGCACTGCTCTCTCATCAACCTGGAATTAAATGTCGGGGTAAAAATTATCAGAAAAAGGAAACTCAAATGCAAATGTAGAGACAAATTCCAGTCTCCCAATGTATTCATAAAAGGACTATACCCATGCAGTTCAGCCATAAAATGCAATGAAGTGCACCTCCAATAATTTGGATGGTTTTTTCTAACATGTAGAGATGATCTAGTTATGTGGATGTTACAATAGACAAGTAAACACCATTAGACTTCAACTTCCAAAAAAGATTGTCAAAGTAAAGAATTCTTACCAGAAAAGATAGCTAATCATCAAGCCACTTAACAAAAGATACAACATCTTCAATGTTAGTGTACGTTGCTCTTCTCACTTTCCTTATCAAGGATCAAACAAAATCACCCTCGGTTTCCACATCTTCTTTTATCTGCATAGCTCCAAATTTATAAAGAAGAATGTATTGCTTTAGATTTAAAAAATGAAGGAAACAAAACAAGGCCTGGTTTGTCTCTAATCTACAACAAAAGTAACTATGCAAAACATCGGATAATTGAAACAGAGATAAATTCTTACAACTAGTAAATGTGATGAACGGTTCTCAATTTCTGCAATCATGATGCTACGAGCATTTTCCATGGTAGGGGAATCTGCAATTGCATTTCCATAAGATTATTTCTTACCATCTCTCTTCATCAATGACTGATAAAGCTCAACTACTTGTGGATCTATCTGCATTGTATTAGCACCAGGTGTCGAAAAGTTAGGAGGGAGAGGAGGGGGGGTGTTGTTGTTGTTGCTGCTCCACCTTTAATTCCCTGAGTAATTAGCGGTGGTGGGGGTGGAAGGGGTAGTAGGGACACGCTGATGGGACCCTTCTGAAGGCCACTGGTTGCAGCAGGGCATCAATAATTCATTTCCATTGCCATATATGTCCATGTGTTGTAGTGCATTTATGTATACATATAAGCAAAGGCCATTCAAAAACACTCATACAAACACCCAAAAAAGAGATATCAGAATAGAAACATCCAAAAAGAGGTATCCAAAACTAAAGGAGAGACCATATAGATTCTAGAGGATTACAATGAAGGCCAGAGAGCAAATTTTTATTCACACAAAGGTGCCAGAGTATGAATAAAATGAGAAAATGGATTAATCAATAATTCATTTCCGTTGCCATAGATGTCCATCTGTTGTAATGTATTTATGTGTACATAAGAAAAGGTCATTGAAAAAGACTCATCATACTACAATGCAGGTTTATTACAATTATTGTATCAGTATTTGGACTTTAAATTTGACTCCAGGTATAATTGAAACTCTGCTATAAAGTGAGTGATATATTGCAGCGACAACAAGGTGTTATGCATTTTGATGAGACAGGAAGGTGCTATGCATTTTGAGGGTGAAATAAGTTAATTAATTTGAGTGTATAAAGATGCCTATGCACCTCAAGAATTTTTATCCTTCTTCAATCCAATAGCATATCTATTAATTGCAATTAACTGCAACATACAACACTAATAATATATGCTCAGAAAACTTCACATATCTAAGTGGGGATATGATTCTTGTTTAAAAAAAAATATGTGTATGGTTTGTGTACAAGCTCTATTCCCCACTGTAAAGGGATTCCAATGAGTGAATTACCTACAGCTCAAGCTTTTCCATAGGACCCATAGGATCCATAAGCATTCATGTCTACCTTTCTACAAATGGGCACACCATTCATTTTTACCTTGGCATACAATGAATTGGGTTGGACTTGCACAAAGCTTCCTTCCATGGCACCCTCTTGTAAATTTTCTGTAGAAGGTTTATGAAGGAAACCAAGAGAGTTTCTCCTATACACGTGAATTAGAGGCCAACCTGTTAATTGAAGCTTCCAAATATTATCCAGAAAATCATATCAAATAAAAAATTATCTCACAACAAAAATGGGATTAGCCATAAAACAAAATAATATTCATGCAACTACAAAATCCTTTCAGACAGAATCTTAATATTAGAATAAAATAAGTGCAAACAATCCTCTCAGGCATAAGATACGAATGAATAAGTTAATGAGATAATGGAAGAAAGGTCACAAGAGAAAATAAGTCGTAACAATAGGGAAGTAGGATCACATAAATGTTTAGAATTTTGGAAGGAAAACTAGAAACATGTTCATAATAGAATCAAGGGAGTAATTGATTGGAATATAAATGCAAAAGAAGGCATGGGGTTATTATAAATATTGAAATGCAAATTGGGGTTACTATAAATTTTGAGATGCAAATTGAGGTAACTATAAATTTTCACATAGCATATACCTCAAGCATTCAATGCGAAAATTATTGCATTGGAGAGTTACCACGGTTCAACTTATAAGTGTTTAGACATGCATTGTTTGTAAGATTGAGTGCCTATACTCATTTACTATTAATACCATTGGCACTAGAATTAGGTATCATAGTGTTTACTATTATCATCTGGCCTATTGTCCCTAGATCAATCTTACTGCTCTGTATTCAATGCCAATTCCATACCCTGATACATAATAGAATCCAATATAAATGTTGCAATCCTGACAATCCTCAAATCCTAAAAACTATTAAGTCAACTAATTTTGAATGAGATATGAGATTCTACTTTCTCTATATTTAAGTTTGATGAGGTTGGAACCAGTCTCAAACGTCATGAAGCAATTAATGGTAATGTTAAACATTACCATTAATTGCCAATATTTTTATGTAATATAATAAAAAACCAAGTCAAATTGAATCAAATAGGCAGATTTAGATAAGGAAATGCATCATACATATGTTGGTATGGCTTGGAAATGCATTTCTAACCGTATGAAACATGTTTCCCACAAGTTGGATGCATTCATACAGTTGAAAATGTATTTCCAAGCCATGCGACATATGTTTTCACATTTATGTATCAAAACGTGCATGATACAAACCATATTATCTATTTCCTACAACTTAGGTACTTCCAATTCTAAAATTTAGAGATTATTAAATCACATAACCATTTGAAAGTATCGTTTAAATTTGGGAATTCCTATTTTTAGGATATTCAACAGGCTTTGGAGATTTTGCTTTATGCTTCTTTATAGTCAAATTTTCTACAATATGGTTAACCAATTTCCTCATAAGGTGGCTATCATAAGGATATCATAGAACATTGTGCAAATCAACCAATTTCCTCTAGGTTGAACACTTTTATTCTCGATCATGATTACCCTATCCAAAACCCATTAGATTCGTTTCTTTGGTAATTTTTTCCTAGAATCATGCATTGGACATGTGGCAAATGAAACCATACCATTATGGGTGCTCCTTTTAAGGCAAATTGTTGACCATGTCCAGTGGGATTGTGCCAACGATCCTCCTCAAGATAACAGTTTCTATATTAATGGGTGCCCAAATAAAAGGGAAGTGCTTTCTCCAATTCATTGACAAACTACATCAATAGTGGACCTCATAAAATAATGTGCTAGAAACCATAAAATGTGGTTGTTATAACAACTTCCTTAAAATGTGGCCACCTCCAATAACTGTGCACCAAAATATAAATTCTCAACATGGAAAACTCTAAGGTAACCCTTAATCAATGGGTATTTGTCTCCAGCTACCTCCTTGAGTAAAGGGTTGAATGTGATTCTCTTGTATGGGTCACTACCTTGGGTGATGAATCAGATCAATGCCAAGCCTAAAGGCTATATGACACCCCAACAGATAACTAACAACACTGCCACATGCTGATCTTAGCTACAAAATAATTCCCGAGACTTGGTAAATTAAAAGGCACTAAAGACACCCGAGAAAATTCACACTAAGCTAACTGTAAGTGGAATAATATATCCACCATTGGGAAGAGCTTATAATTATCCTTAAATAGAAACAGAGTTAGTCATTCGAGAACTAACAAACATTTTAATAGGGGTAACTCTACTTCCAAGTATCACCTTCACAATTTTTGTATATTACATGATGACATTCATATCTTTACAACTGGTATGAATCCCCTTTAGTACTGCTCATAAGTGCATCATCTACCTTATAAAGTGGGCAATTCACAATGGAGGATCTTTACCATTTAGTCCTATGGAAATGAAATGTTAGTCAAGGGCACTGTTGGGGCGTGTACCCTAAAGATTACTAGTTGTGGTAACTTCACGGCTGTTGGTAAGCGGAGTTATGGGTCAAGATAGTCTTAGGGGTGTCAGGGTAAGTCAAAACCCTCTTTTTTGTAATAAACCCGTGGTTTAAATCCAGGGTTTAGGGTTTTTTGGGTGCCCATGGTTTAAGACCATGGTTTTGTAAAAATGCACAGTATAAATAAGCGCTTATGTAAAGAAGATAGGTTAGGTTTTTATGATTAAGGCGAAGCTAAGATCGGTTTTGTAAGAAAAGGTTAAGTCCCAGCTGTGTGCGTGGACGACCTCTGCAGCTGTGTGCGCAGATGGTTTTTGTAAGGAAGATTAAGGAATGACCTGCAGATGTGTGCGCAGGGGCCTGCTGCTGTGTGCGCGGATTTTGAGGACTGAAAGGATCTGCAGCTGAGTGCGCAGATCAAACTATGGTTTTGTAGCAAGTTGAATAGAACACAGTTTGTGGACGTAGCCCCCACACTGGGGGTGAACCACGTTAGATCCGGTGTTGTGGTTTCTTGTGCTGTTTCTGTTCTGTTATTTTTCATGCATTAATACTGTATACATCTGATAAATTAGATCGCTGTTAATATTTAGCTTCGCTGTGAATTCCCTGTAGTGGGTTGAGCAAGTAACGACTGTTTATTTGTCCGCGAAGTTGTATGTGAATGAATGGTAAATCTTTTATAGTATTGATTAATAAGATTATTAAGGCTAAGGTACAGTAATTCCCCTCTCGGCTTGCAGAAACCTGATTCTACGGCACCCCATAGCTGTTTCGGGTGAGACTGCAACCTGCGCGCAGGTTGTTGCTGAAAGGGCCAACACTGTGGGTCTTTTGTTGGTGCGACACAAAAGGTTTAAACTCGGGTCTGCCCTATTACCCAACAAATTGGTTCCGTTTTCGTTTGAACTCAGTACCTTCTTAAGAGCGGTTTGCATTGTACCTCGGGGGCTATGTTCTGGAGGCCCTCTATGAAGGACATCGGCGATTGGTTTGCTGAGACTTGTCTGAAATTCGCGCAGCAAGAGAATATGAATCCATGTCGAAGCGCAAGTGACTTTTTACAACGGTATGTTTTTTGTGATACTTATGAAACTTTCTTTGGTCGTTTCCACATAGAGTTGTACCAGTGGTTGTCTAGGTTAACAGAGAGGAGGATGAACTTTCAAGCTCGACGGATTCCTGTGTGGACCCCCGCAAGGGTCAACCTTGTGCAACACGTGAACAACGAGGTATCCCGCGCTGTCGATTTCTGGACGACGCGCACATTGGAGGCCTTCGTGACAGAGTTTGCCATTGATACAAGCACTTCTTTGAGCAAAGCTGAACGACAGTTCTTCAAAGGGCCCCGTGGTAAGTTTTTAAATTCCTTAAGCTTGAAGATTAAAATACTATTGGTTGAAAAGGGTATCTTATTATTTGAGTTAGACTGCTATTTTAGTAGTACTAACATATGTTTGCAAGTGAGAATATTTTCGACGCGCAAAGTGGGTTTCCACAAAGTGAGCAACGGTACAAAAGAAATTTTGAATCCTACTCCTCAGGACAGGCCAACGCATTTCCCCCTGTCAACCCTCCACAATCCGACCCCGAAGAAAACCCTCCTATTACCTCCCAGCGTCGCTTCGTTACCCCTAATGTTCGGTCACAGTGTGACAGGAAACCAAGTCCAAGTATTTCGGCCACAGGTCAACCTGCCCCCGTAAATCCCCCCCCATCAATGGCCTGCCCCCCTCCCAACCCTCCTAGAACCACCATGGCCCACCTAGCTGATGACATTAAGCTGCCCATATTCAAAGGAACGGGATCAGAAGATCCAGAACAGTTCTGGTTTTTATGTGAGGCCGTCTGGAACGCGAAGAGTATTACCGACCTGGATGTGAGAACCGCGCAGCTCATTACTTCCTTTCGCGACCGGGCTTTGACCTGGTTCATGAAATTCTCCAGTAATCAGCACCCCACTTTGGATGAAATCAAGGCCGCCATCATTAAGGAATTTAAGAAACCAAAATCAGAATTGTAGAGCACCACTGAACTCAAAGATATTCAACAGCGGCGCGGCGAATCCGTGTGGGACATTGACCAGAGATTCAAAGTCTTATTAGACCAAGTGAGCTTCACTATTAGTCCTGCACAGCACAAGGAATGGTTTATCGTCGCATTATTGCCGCATATCAGAACGCCGCTCATGCAACAGAAGGTTGCTGACCAGCAAGAGGCTCTGGAAATCGCAATGAAGCTAGAGACCGCTCCCGTCGGAGATGATTCTGGTCTTGCTCAAATCCAAGCGCAGCTGGCAGTGATGGCCCTGGAACTTCGTGACATGAAGAAAGCTAAAACCAGTCGAGAGGAGGTCTGGTGTACGCAATGTCGGTCCGAGGGTCACGATAGGGACCAGTGCCCCGTGGTCAGAACCTATCTAAACACGGGCATGCCCACCCAATTCAATGTTGGTGTTATATATTGTGAGATTTTCCGCACCTCTGGCCAGCATCGCCCTGAGCACTGCCATCTTCTTCAGAGATATGTTCAAGTTCCCAAAAATCCCTACTGCCAGTTTCGTAAGTCCGTCGGGCATAATGAAGAAGAATGTCGTAGCTATGACCTTATGCGAGAGCACACCTCTGATGCCTACCGAGTCCAAAATGAAGCCCAGAATAATGATGGCTATGGTTACCGTGGTGGCACCTCCGGTAGAGGTGCTTTTGGCGGTCGCGGCCGTGGTGGGATGGCCGGCAGAGGTAGAGGCCAGGTTGTGTGTTACAATTGTAACCAAGTTGGTCACTTGGCTCGCGACTGTCGAAACCCCACTACGACATGTCGGTATTGCCGTGCAGTGGACCACGTGATTGAACAGTGCCCCCAGCTCCTCGCAAAGATTCAGGAAAACAACCGTGGCCCTACTCCAAGTATTCAATTTATTTCCGTGGAGCAAAGAACTGCCCCAGCCCTCAATGTGGTCACCTGGAGTGGAGCTACGACACCTACTAAAGACTCGCCAAAGCAACCTACCACGGTGTGCGCACAACAGGCCTCCAAGACAGTCCCAGCCCTTGGCCCTGCGAAGGACCACGCACCAGTCCAGGAGGCCCTGTGCGATAATATTGACCTTGGCGCTGTAGAAATACCTGCGCGGAAACATCAGCAGGCTTCGTAGCCACAGGAGGCCTCGACGGATAAAGTAAGTACACTATCCTCTTTCTTGCAGAGCTGTATGAAACTCTTGCGCAATCAGAACGCTCTAAACGAGCTGCAAAAATTTCTTGCTGTCACAGACCCTCAGAAAGGAATTGATCAGGAGAAAACTGTTAGTTGTGTCTGAAGAACGGGAAGGGAAATGAGGTTGAACATTCAGATAGGAGAATATGATATGACTGATGTCATCCTAGATCTTGGCTCAGACGTTAATGTCCTACCCAAGCAGACGTGGGGACAAATGGGGAAGCCTTCCCTGGTTTGGTCACCTATACTGCTGCGACTAGCTAACCAGCAAAGGATTGTACCGCTAGGGAGAATTCTTAGTGTCCCAATCGACATCGATGGGGTCAGTACTCTAGCATACTTTGAAGTTATTGAGATCATTGATGACAGCAACCCTTACCCATCCCTGTTGGGAATTAAGTGGGCCATGGCCAATGCTGCAATCATCAACCTTAAAAGGAGACAGATGACCTTCAAAGGAAATGGCCTGCATTTTATTATACCCCTCGACCCATCCCAAGGAGAAAGATATACAGAACCACTGAGAGATGAAGGGGAGCAGGATACTCTAGACCACAACTATAACATCACAGCCAAGGATGCAGATTATGTCGAACCTAATGCTGATGGTGTAATGGATTGGCAATGTGGTAGCTCCTGCATGTCTGATTCAGACGATGGTATGGAGAATTGGCAGCATCGACTGTACGAGCTACATGGCCATAGGTGCGCGCAGATCACTCAGTCTCTTCAATGCATTAGCGCACAGCCTCGAGATTTTCCTGCACAGGTTGGGATGACAGACCCTAGAGAAATTATTCCACCGATGTCAGAACAAGTACCTCAGTCACAAAACACCCAGTGTCTGGAAATAGCAATAGAAGCTACAGCAACATGGGGGACCGATCATACAGATCCTCAGCCCCGTCGGGGAACCTGCCAGAAATTCGTGCGCCCCAAAGTTATAAGGCAAGCTCAAGAAGTGCGAAGTAAGTTCAAGGGGCAGATCCAAGATGCTAGCACCTCAAATATAATAGTCCTATCGCAGATACTACCTAGTCGGGTCGAAGGGCACTATTCGGCCGAGGTTGCTTATTTCCCCGAGGCTTCGACCATGATTCTGCTGCAGCCCAAAAATGTAGTGAGGCTCAAAATCCGACCGTTGGGAGGCAGCCAATTTGGCGGCGGCGGGATTTTAATTGCTTTAAATGACTGTACTAAGACCAGTACCGGAAATCGCGCCCCACATGGACAAGATTTTTGTCAGATTTGGTGCCTTCAATGCACTGTCCTCCCCGATTTGATTGATGGCGTGTATAAGAAGATGCCTAAGTTAGGAAAAATTGCATCCTGCATTTCTTCAAGATTTCTGAGTGAACCCATGACCACCGAACGCGAGATTGACGCCTTGGTCAAAGAATTCGAGTAAGAGGGTTTGATCACCTACTCTAATCGGCCGCCTACCATAGCTCACTATGAAGCCACTCCTCCAGCACCACCACGGCCGATGCAGACACGGTCTGCCAGGAAAAAGTCTAGAACTGAAATTCGCACCAAGCGCAACCAAGACCGGCCACAACAAACAGGGCAAACACCAGCGACTCATCCTATGGAGCCCTCTGGTTCCGCACAGGCCCCGGCCGAGGGAAGGGAGAATATTCCACCACCACGGCCACCATTTCTACCACCTGTTTGCCCAGGCACCGCGTTACCCCGTCGTACAAAGCAATTTACATTAGCCACACCTTCGTTGCCACCAGGAGTACAGTTGATCGGAAGTATGACAGGGAAGATTGATCGGCTTAAGTACAGCGATCATGACACCAATGACCATGGCAAGTTCCCACAGTTTTAACCAGCAGAATACTTGCACCGCGTCAAGTACTCCGATCATAAGGTCACACTACTAGAAGTGCAAACATGGGCTGCGGGCCTGGACAAAGCTGGCCTGCTCAAGCTATTTAACATTCCCCATTTTGGACGCGACATACATGTGACTATAGTGGCCAAGCAGTTACTAGCCCTGGTGCATGACGGCTATTTATGGATAGGGGACCAGCAAATTCCTATTGACGCCACCCTCATCCATAGGATCGCAGGTTTACCCATGGCAGGACCAGATCCGGGAACCGAGTTTCCGTCCAAACATGACGATACAAAGCTCGCACAAACCATGAAGGAGTGGTTTGGCCTGACAAAAGGGAAATGGGGGTATCATACTTCCGTGATTTGGGAGCAGCCCATTCGGTTTGCAGCTGAACTCTTAGCCTGCAAACTCATACGGAAATGCAGACCAACTGAAGTACCTTCCCCAGTTATCCAGATTGCTATGAACTGCGCTGAGGGGTATACTTATAATTGGGTCGGATATCTTGTGAAGGAGTTTTTGGAGGATGCCCGCGATGCGCAAGAAAAAGGTAGACCTTTTCATTATTCCTGGCTTATAATCCTTATTGCATTAGTTGGGTGGAAAGAACCCACTGAAGCCCAGTTTGTCGAAATAAACCCCGGCATGCCAGGGGCAGCAAGGTATGCCTCCCTATGGATATCCTCAGATAAGGAAACTCAACAGATGATGAACACTGTGTTCGTCTTCTATGCTATGAGTATTCACTATGAGATTGTGCGAACACCTCGACTTACCAACGAAGTGTTCTCTCAATACGAGGGTGTCGCGCACTTTAGTGCCGACATGCATCATGTTTTCATTCAAGCTTGTGCAGATTCTCAACGGCAATGCTTCAAATTACCATATGTCATCACCGAACCAGATATCAGGCGGATCATTCAGCAATGGCCGACCGAATGGTTGAAAGACTTAGGGAAAAAACCCTCTATTCTGGTTCCTCCAGCTACCAATATTGGCGCAGGTACTACTCAGGTGCAGTAGCAAAGCCCATTGGAAGATAGTGAAGACCTAAGTGATTCGCAGATGAATGACAACGGCCAGGGTGGAGATGGAAGACAGGATGAACAGGATGAACAGGATGAACAGGATGAGGATTCGGTCAAGAACATAACAGATCCTACCCCACCAACGAAGCGCAAGTCACCAGAAGTAGCTGAGGTAACCAAGCCACAGTCCCGCAAAAAGGTAAAAGCATCGAAGGATAAAGATATCGAGGAAGAAGCCACTGTCACGCTGGATGCACTAGAGCATGCTCTAGAACATTCTACAACAGCGCTTACTAAAAAATGGTCAGAATTTGTGGAACTGCATCTTGCCGGCCTCTCAGGTATTGCAAACAGGGTATCGGAGTTAAAATAGCTAACCGCAAAATCAGCGCCCAGTTCTGCGACAAGCAGCACTATGGCACCCACGCAGCAGGATATTAGGCAATGGCCACTCAGGGATCCCCAGGGACAGGTATCAAGCGCAACTCTGATACAGCCTGACACCGATTCTCAACCCCAGACAAATATAACCGCGGCGCTTGATTATACAAAGATGCCTATGTCAGAGTTGCACCTCCGTCAGCTCGCGATTACAAAGGAGATCCATACCCGAACTCAAGTGTCACAAGTCCAATTGGAAGACACCATCAAGAAAAACAAAACCCTCACAGCACACCTAGAAGAGATCGCACAACAGAAGAAAGAGGTTGAACAGACAACAACTACGCTGATGCGAGCATTGGACGAGGCATGTCGGAGTCTTTCTGACTCCGACATCCAGGAAGCAGAGGAACCAAAGCAGAAGATTGATAAGATGAGAGACTATACCCAGCAGTCCCATGGTGAGGTTGAAAGGATGACGATAGAACATCAGCAACAGATTGCAGAACTTCAACTGCGCATTCCTCCTAAGACTCCACCAGAGGTCCGAGAACAGCGCCAGTAGGACATCAAGGCTTCAGCAACAAAAATATCAGACAACGTGGCTAGTGTCGCAAAACTAATGGAAGACAGCATAGAAGCATGGGAAAACCTGCAGGACCATCCAGATGTAGGGAAGATTCAGGAAACCATTAAGTTGCGCTAGGATGAGTTAGATGCAGTCAGAATAGAAATCAAGACGCTGCCACCTATGCAGAAGATGGCTAAAGTAAAGTGCAGCAAGGAACGTCAACAGGAAATCGAGTCTTGCAGGACGAAGGTGACGATGCTGGAAAATGCATTACATCCCCTGGTTGATGAAGCAATAGACTTGACCAATACTGCGGAGAGCCAGCTCAAACTTTTTAAGACCTATGAAACTTTTGCGCAGGAAAAGGCTGACACAGACTCTTCTTTAGTATTACAGGAACTGGTTGAAAAGGAGAAAGCCGCTGATGAGATACTCCATAATCTCACCAGTCGCTTCCAGGCCCTCACGCAGAATATTCGCCCATCAGAGTCCTCGCAGAGTGCCCCGGGACGGGCCACTAGTGAGTCTTAGGGGCCTGTTGGGGCGTGTACCCTAAAGATTACTAGTTGTGGTAACTTCGCGGCTGTTGGTAAGCACAGTTATGGGTCAAGATAGTCTTAGGGGTGTCAGGGTAAGTCAAAACCCTCTTTTTTGTAATAAACTCGTGGTTTAAATCCACGGTTTAGGGTTTTTTGGGTGCCCATGGTTTAAGACCATGGTTTTGTAAAAATGCGCAGTATAAATAAGCGCTTATGTAAAGAAGATAGGTTAGGTTTTTATGATTAAGGCGAAGCTAAGATCGGTTTTGTAAGAAAAGGTTAAGTCCCAGCTGTGTGCGTGGACGACCTCTGCAGCTGTGTGCGCAGAGGGTTTTTGTAAGGAAGATTAAGGAACGACCTGCAGCTGTGTGCGCAGGGGCCTGCTGTTGTGTGCGCGGATTTTGAGGACTGAAAGGATCTGCAGCTGAGTGCGCAGATCAAACTGTGGTTTTGTAGCAAGTTGAATAGAACACAGTTTGTGGACATAGCCCCTACACTGGGGGTGAACCACGTTAGATCTGGTGTTGTGGTTTCTTGTGCTGTTTCTGTTCTTTTATTTTTCATGCATTAATACTGTATACATCTGATAAATTAGATCGCTGTTAATATTTAGCTTCGCTGTGAATTCCCTGTAGTGGTTTGAGCAAGTAACGACTGTTTATTTATCTGCGAAGTTGTATGTGAATGAATGGTAAAGCTTTTATAGTATTGATTAATAAGATTATTAAGGCTAAGGTACAGTAATTCCCCTCTCGACTTGCAGAAACCTGATTCTGCGGCACCCCATAGCTATTTTGGGTGAGACTGCAACCTGCACGCAGGTTGTTGCCGAAAGGGCCAACACTGTGGGTCTTTTGTTGGTGCGACACAAAAGGTTTAAACCCGGGTCTGCCCTATTTCCCAACAGGCACAAACCTGTAGATCAAGTGATTTGGATGCTAACATTGTTGATCCATAATCCCCCTAACAAGTTGTGATGTGACAAGGATTCAAAATCAGAGCAAAACTATGTCTCAAAATACGAAATACATATCAAAATGTCTTTGGGAAGAAATCTTATTAATACTCAAAAAGCAAATACTAGGAATCATGAGTAATGTGGGAATTCTATGTGGTGGTGATGAATGCGGTAAAGGTATCGCTAGGAGTTATCCTCAGCATCTTAATAGTGGAAATAATGGTTATGAGGTACCTATAAGTAACACTACCACCACAACACAAAATCATGGCCAACCTCTATCTCAACATCAACATCAAGTGATATCTTCTACCACAGAAAGGGACTTCTAGGCATTGCAAGAGTAGTGTATTGAAAGTGGGAAGCAAATAAATAATGTCTGTCCTCAAGGGGAAGGCCTAGCTAAATCCACACAATATCTACATATCTAATTTTACATGGCTACTCTATATATATCCCTTCTTTCTTTTCATATTCTCAACATGCCAAATGGAACATTTCTTACAGCTTAGCAGAGTTCATATTTATGACTAGTGACCAACTTATTTTGTACAAAAAATTTCAAATCTTCTTACTATTTTGAACAAGGAGCTCCCAAAACCCTTGCCTAAAAGCTTGAATTATTACTATTCAAATGGTAGTGAATGAATAGGTTAGCTTCCATACTCTAAAATTCTCTTTCTTGGCTTCTTACATTTCATGTGTGGTAAACAGGTTCCATACATAGCAAACCATCAATCCCACCACTGAAGTTGGAATTTCTTCCATGAAAACCAGAACTGTGATATAGAAATAGAATATCTTAGTATATTATAATATAGAAAAGAAATAAGATTTCGTGCAAAAAATAAATGGATAAAAATTAATAAGAAAACATGAACCAAAACCTCACCTTGATAAAGATGCTAGTTTGTTTGAACCACAAATGTTTGTGGAGTTGTCAAATGCAAATGGGTTCACATAAGCATAACCTATAGAACAGTCTCTAGGATGTCCTCCTCCAAGTTCTCTTAAATTGTTTTGTGAATTTTTACTTAGAACATGTTGTAGAAGAAACAAGTAGTTACTACATAAGGGATACAAGTAAAACAAACCTATGAAGTCAATCTAAATGCATGGAATGTTTTCAATTGATATGAAGGGATACATGATACTAACAAATTGAATATCTTACAAGGATGCATAAGATTCATAAATTACATATTTCTTAAATATACAAATATAGCTTATAATTTGTTACCTTTCCTACATTCGTAGCATTGTTTAATAAGACAGTTCTGACCACTTTTGACTACACAGAGTATAGTTGTTTAGGATCCTTTTGACCTTGTGAGTTGAAGTTTTCTATTCCTCTTGGTGGGGAGTCATGTTTAACACTTTCTGTATGCCGCTTATTCATTGAAACCATTCCTACTACCTGTTGGAGCATATGCCTGGGGGCATTATCAACATATCATTTCTAGAAATCACCTGTACTGGTACTCATCTTACATAGCCGTCTATATCCCAAGTGATTCATATTAATTAAAGGTTTCAAATCATCTTCCCTTTGAGGAATTTTCCCGTTATAATCACTCCCATCGTTTTCCTCTAGTTCCTTCCAAACCTGCTTACTATAACCACAATGCAAGAATAAATGATAGTTTGTCTCTACATTTGATTGGCACAAATAATAAATACTATGAACTTGTTGATTGATTTTCTATATGATATCCTAGGTTAGAACATTTTTTTGAAGTAAACATCACATGATTTTTTTTTTCTTGGAAGGGTACTTAAACTTCAATAATTGTTTCTACCACCAGGATGAATTTTCTCTATCACCTCCCTTTCTTAAGTTCTTACACCCTTCCTTTAGAGTGTATTCTCCTATAGGTGCATGTGCCCATATTAACTCATATTCCCTGTATTGTATTCTTACATGGCTAGATCTTAGGCTTTCCAATAGGTTCCTCCAAATGACTTCTTCCAATTCCCTAAAACCTAATATCTCAACCGATATTTAGCCTTACACCCATAGGTTTGTAAGTACACATTTTTTATTTGAGGCAAGAAACAATCTTGTCATTCCTCAATTTCTAAATCATATTAACATGTATCTTACATTCCATACTACTTCCCACCCAAGGATCTTCCCCTCGCCTCATTGTTTAACCTTTTCCAACCCTCTAGACCAACCTCTCTCCAAATATAGAAAAGTATTTATTGTTAAAAGAATTAATAAGTTCAGTCCAGTCATAAAGAACTTATGTCAAATACTTCCAAAACCTCTAGTATTAATAAAATACAGACATAATATAAACCATATTACACAAGAATAGTGTCTGTAAATTAATACACTGTTCTGGTAGCAATTTAGCAGCGAAAAATAATAAAAGGAGAAGATTGTCCACTAATTAATACACAAGAAATTCATGATAGAAGTGATGAAAGGCACTTCAAAACACAAGTTTTTGGTCAAACTTTGACCCTGGAAAAACCCCACCCCCTGGGGAACCAACATGCAAGAGAATTTATTATTAAGATGAGAAATAAATTATATGGCACAGAAATTACTTTCAGTATATAGTACTGTACCAACACCTTGGGAAATGTGCCAAACCCATAGTTACTAACAATAAAAACATTGTACAGTCAACTGTGAAACTTGCCCTTGTTAATTTCATCCTTGAAATCTGTTTACAAAAAAACCTAGAAATATGTGCCAAAACAATTCAAAAATCATAGCATTTAATGTACCTCTATTTCCGTGCAAATACTTAGTTGTACAACCCTCAATTTCAGTTCCAACTCTAGTATGGCCTCTTGGGAATGATGTATAGACAAAAGTGCACTCCAGTTAGTGCATTGTGAATCGTTCTCACTCCATTCTCTTGAAAAAGTGCACCCCATATCTTCTACATTGTCTTCATTTACTGCACCAAACTTCTCTGGAAAAGTGTGGCCAAACACTAGTAGACTTCACCTAGGAATGTGTTCGTTTCATTATGCTTAGTTGTACTCTCTCTCTTACATTGAAAATCGTTCCCTTAAGGAGACTCCTCTCCCCTTCTTGGAACTCATGCTTGAAATTATGCATACTTTTCTAAGTATTTCTAATCCAATTCAAGATAGTTTCAGGAGAGATATACTTCTGAAAAATTGCTCTGCACCATAGTCCTTTTCCTTTTACCAATTGCCATACACATTTAGTTTCAAGTGCTTTGGATAAATAGAAAATGTTCTTTTGACGTCAGCCTCCCTCTTCCTTGGGTAGGGAAACCTTTTCCATTTGACCCATGGGATGCCCTTATTTTTGTCATCTTCCCTAGACCATAAAAATATGAAGCTTAATATCCTTATTTGATATAGGATTCCTTTAGGAATCTAGGCCAAGGACATCCGATAAATGGGTATTATTTATGGGACTTCTCTAATAAGCACCAACCTTCCCTCTTTTGAAAGAGATCTAAAACTTGACTTGATTTTCTTCTCAATCTTAACAACAAAATACGACTAGTCTTTCAGGTAATTATTAGGCTTCAACATAAAACCCAGGTGCTTAATTCCTTCATCTATTTCTACCCTTTTGTAAGGAAACAACATAGTATATAAGTCAATTTCTTATTCTTCAAACCTAGATGGAGAGATAGTTGGATTCCTACTACTTATCCATATTCCTATAGCTTTACAAAAGAGCTCTAAGACTCATTTCCAGTGTTCTACCATGTTTCCAGGACACAAGAACATGGGAGATGGGAAACACACATTGGGGATGTGTGGAGACAAAGACCAATATAGTTTTGTTAATAACATGTAGCCTTTTTCTAAGGTTACTCCTTGTAGACTCCTACCACTTATAGAAACCTATTTTTTATATTCGTTTATAAAGAACCAATGTTTTGAACTCACCATGTTTAGCTATACAACTACTTCAATAATTTGTCATTACAATGCATTGCATAAAAGTCACACTAGAGAACAACACCAACATAAATTTAAATAGAAATCAAGGATTTCTCTCATTGTTTCAAATAAGATGTATTTGAATAATAATCAAGTCTTTTATGTCAACTTTTTGAATAATAAGATATAGTGTGTTGACACTAGATATATCAGTCCATTAGTTAATCAAAACAAAAGTATCATAATCATCATTGCTCCTAAGGCATGTAACAATGATACAATGTTTATGGATTCCAATAGTTTATATAATCAAAATGCATGTACAGTAAATGAAAGAAATAAAGCATATCTATAACAGTGTCATGACTATCACTAACAAATATAATTTGTGGGATTTTTATATCCATCTCTCAATTGGCTAAGAGATCATTTAGGTGTGCAATTTCCTAGTGCTGCAGAGTTTTAAAGCTGCAATATTTAACTTTTAAAGTAGATAACATAGAAATGGTTTGGATATTCAAGAAAAAAGGATGGCATATACTTCAATAAATAACTTCAAGATTAGTATCAATTGAATCCTAGTTCCACATGCTTTTCCATAGTGATATTTTGTCAAAGGAAGCATGATAAACTAGTATAATATTTTTGTAGTCATTATACTTTTTCTAAAAATAAAATGGTATTCATTCATTATATTGATGACATCCAAACTCCTAAGCCACCAACCTTGCCAATGGTATAGATAGTTTTCCTATCCCATATGGCCACCCATTGACACTACCACTTCCACCAACTAAACAGTTAATAAGAAGAAGGGATATTCAAACAATACCAAAATTAAAAAAGACAAGGATGAAAACCTGGAGCTACTTTGCAAGAGCCACAACTACATATAGATTGGCATTAGACTCCTAATACATAGAAAATCAATTTGTTTTCAACATATAGGATATGATCATGTATTCTCGATTATGATTCAACATAAGAATGTTAGTCATTATGTTGGTTACTTTGACCGATTCGAGGGTAAACTTATTTCTATACTAGGACTGTTCACTGAAAATTCATTTGCTTCCATCTTAGTAGCTCCCAAATGAGAACCTAGTCTTGATGCTCTTATGTCATCATATCCCCCACCGATTGTCTTCATACAATTAGCATGACCCAGAAGGTTGATGTTTGAACTAGAGTGCATTCTCTCAAGATTTGAACTAAACCCTGGACTTGGTATGCTTAATTTCCCATGGGTAATACCATAATTCCTTTCCTGTCTAAGATTATCTACAACTTTTGAACCAGTTCCAGAATTGATAGCTACTTTATGAGAGAAAGGAAAGGTTCCATTTACTGAATTACTACAATAAACAATAGGACCAAATTCACTCTTTGAAAAACAAATGCTTACTCAAGGATTGCTGAATAATTTCCGTTGAAGTGCTTCTTTATCCCTACTAGTTTCCACCACACTACGAAACTAGACAAAGGCATAAGTATGAACAAGAAACGTTGTTATATATTCAATCTCGCCAAAAGGAGAAAACAAATTTATCAAGCTCATTTCATCCACGTTCATGTAATTTGAAAAACCTATCTATAAAACTTCACTTCGCTTGACATCCATATCCATTTTATGCCTATCAGAAGATGCTTAAGAATTGTATCCTGGAACCCTTAAATCTCTGAGGCCTGAAAATCCAACAAATTCAGTACATCGTCTATTCTCTCACAGTATCAGATGTAAAACTCCTACATCCATATGTTTTGCATATCTATAAATCTATATATAATTAATTGTAGAAAATTAAACATGAAATATATTGTCACTAGATCCAAAGCATATTCTAGTTCCATAGTAGCTTCAGTAGGACTATTATATTGAAATCACACATCCACTCCTGAAGAAAGTCACATGACAAGTTGACCACCTACAACACTTTTAACATAGTAGTAGAAAAAATATTCCAAAAAGTAAGTATGAACAATTTATTACAAAAGTACCATGGATGGCCAGAATCTCTCTGCCAAAGCACTAAATAAGTATCCATGACAATCTAAAACCAGGAGAACCCAATTTGTACAGTTTAAAAAGCTTGCAATACCCAATGCAAACACATAATGGGTTGTCAATGCTTCAATTATCTTTGTATTTTGCATCACACAAAGATGGGGTAACTGCAACAACTTCAAGGTAAACACAAAAGGCACAAAGTATCTTGTTTACAATACTATGGGATCAAGGATGTTGCTGGATGGATAATAACTGAAAGTGCTGCACCATGGAATTGCCACATGATATATTGGAAAAATATCCAAATATTCTACATGTGTTTCCTTCAACTTGAAACGTATCATGTAAATCACCCACAAAGTGGTGACAAATTTTGTAGATTCAAGCACCATGTATACACCCTCACTGCTAAGAATATAATAGTAAGCTCCTGAGTTTTAAGTGATAAGACAACATAGTTTCATTCCTTAAAGAGATTCTAATCAAGATAGATATTCCCATAGCATGAGTTGCTTCAGCAACAATGAAGAGATTGTCATTATTGTGAACAACAAATTTGAGAATGACAAGGGTTATGATGGTAGTCACTATCGCTAGAAATTATTTCACCTTTGGGGGTTTCCTTGCTACCCATGAGGATATCGCATGTATTGGGTTCCTCATATACTTCCTCACTATCACCATTGTTTCTGATAATAGACGAATGGAGATACACTAGCCCAAAGACAAAATGATTCTTAGAACCTAAGATGCTGAGCATTTTGATGATAAAACGAGCTCATATTATAAAGTAAACAATGTTAAATTATAATATATTGATTGGGGGTTGGTATGAACATGGGAAAATCAAGGAAATCTACAAGAAGTTGAATGATATGATTGAGCAGGGGATGAAACCTGACTGCATCACCTACAACTATGTGCTAGATGGTCTGTGTAGGGTTGGGAGAATTAAGGATGCTACCGGGATTTTAGACAATATGGTGGGGAGAGGCTGCATGGTGACCACCATTAACTATAATACTATGATAAAAAAAAATTTTTTAGTAGGAGACCTACCTAAAGGTCTTAAGTGATATGAGGATATGCTATATAGAGATTGTAACCCCAATATTACAACTTACACTTTGTTGATTAGGTTTCTCTTGAACAATCGGTGAATTGCCAACGCTCTTGAAACATTTACAAATTGTGCTTCTTCTAAATATAATTCTCTTTTCCCCCCCACAATTGCAATGATTTCTATCAAATACCTCTCCAGATTGTTATAAACTAGTTTACAGCAAAGATGTCCATGTTAGATATTTCAAATTTCACAGGAACTCCTAATAAATGCTCTGGCTAAAAGATTCCATTGTTTTACATCTACAAATGGAAAAGCACACTATATAAATAATAACTTGCCATTGAAACATTCCTCTTTTATATGTCCTTCATAATTATATTCTTATAATAATGCAATCCTTTAATCATCACTTAGCCACAGTTGTCTTAACAAAGGTGAATAAGCCTACACTCCTGAGCATGTTCGGCTAATCCATTCCTAGGACTAATTTACTAATTACTGCCATATCCCATTTATAGTTTATAATTATTTTACAATTACTGATAATCATTGTTTCTTCATTCACATGGTTTCCCATATCCATCACACTCAGTTTGTATCCTTTTGTGATATATGCACAATAAGTGTAGCCATTTTTACTGATGTCTCCATGTGCTATACCTAATGCAACAAGAGAAATGACTTAGACATATTTGGATCCACCATGGAGGAATGAGGAGTTTTTCACCTATGAAAAAGGTTCAATTCACATGAGGGATTCCAGCTGGATCCCCTAAGGTCAATGGGGGAACCAAGGTTTTAAGGTCGAATGTTACAACTAACCCTCTTATCATCCTAAAGACCGGACAGTAACCATCATGACTGTGGCCACAATTTTAAAAGGGTAGATGGTGCAAGGGTAGATCATAATTGATCCTACATGAAATTAACAAATATCCTTCAATTGGGGTTTGGTCGTGGAAACCAACAACCAATCCAAAAATCATCTTTTCAACAAATCTTCTTAATGAGGTAATTTAATTTTTGAACAATTTATCTCATCTCTTTCTTTGTGTTGTATATTTTATCTACCATTTAAATGTTTTCCAAAGACAAATTAGTTTGAGGACAACTCTCCATACATTGCATCATTTAATTGCTTGACATTAAAGTTTGAAACCCATGATGATTTGAACATGCCAGCATGCCGCAAGTATCAAATATTGAAGGTTAATCTCCCATGAAGTCTCTTTTTCTATCGGCACTTTCCATGTGCTGAATTTTATATTTGTTTCCTTTTTTTTGTTTCTATTACCTGGGTAACGCTGCTTCTTGTAAGAAGAACAGGATTCCAAATAACATAAAAAGAAGTAAAAAACCTAAGCATAACAAACAACCTTCCAATTTCAAATGTTGCAAAATTCTAGAAAACAGTGAACATTGACATCAAAAAAGAAATCCATACTTCACCTGATCACTAAGCATTTCCCTGTGAATTCCAAACTGACTGTAAGCGCCAAAGTAACTCTCATTGATGGTCTTAATTTCCTTTTCTGCCACATTTGAAAAAGTTAGTTGGGATCTTTTATCTTTTGTCTTCATGAGAGAAGACTGTCTAGATGTCTCCTCTACTGTGATGACAGCATTGGACTTATTATTATTTGTTTTAATACCATACACTTCTTTTCTATTATTAGATGCACCAGGAACTATAGTTCTGCTAGTTGATTCTGTTGTGCCAATATTTATAGAAGCTAAATATGAGATTTCATAATCATCATCATCGGTCAAACTATCAACCAAATTTTGCACGTCTTTCAAAAAAACACCTCCAAGTTCTCTTAGTAATTCCTCTTTGTCAACCACATCATCACCATTGATGTTCTCCATGGTGTCTTCCCCTTCCTCTTCAAAGTTGTACAGCATGGAATCATCTTGCAAGAAGGGATCAAGATATTTGTCATCTTGCCAAATAAATCCACCATCTCTACTATGATGTGAATCTGTGGCAAATCTAGAATGGCTGGATGTTTGTATATGCTTAAGAAGAGCTTCATTGGAATCTTGGACTGAACCACAGCTCCAACATCTATTTTCTGTCACGTAAGAAGTAAAAAAGGATTATGTCAAAATTTTGATCTCAGTTCAACATCAAGCCATTTATTCATTTGTTTGAATAATGCAAAATACAGAATGCAGCTTAAAAACTACTTGAAATTGAAAAAAAAAAACCATGACAAAACATAATAAAGGAATGGACTAAACTGGTATCAAATAACACAGAATGAAGCCTTAAAAATGATTTTTTGCCACCCAACTAGTGATTCACCTTTCAAAGGATGGATTTGGTTACTTAGTTCAGCATTAGTGTATGTGTGTGGCACATGTTCTCCATAATGAAAATTACATTGACACATCCATAAGTTATGATGGAAGCATTTGCACCAAGAAAAATTGAAAATTTATATCATCATAAAACATGTACAGGTTCTCCCTTGGCGAGTATTTTGGCTTCTTGGAGAAATTATCAGATTACACACTTCATTTGATTTATTTTCCTTTCCCTTATGCAAAATTGTTTGCCTCTAACTCTAAACTCCCCCTCTGTGGAGTCAGATCACAATATAATATTGAATGGTAGTGGCAATTACAGAACCGTCGGGCCATCTATGAAGATAAGCTCCCCTTCTTTATCTCCTTGCTACTTTACAATTTGCTGTAAGTAATGCCTTCACCTATTATGCTTCTTCTAGTCTCCTCTATCAACAAGTAATTCACTTGTCATCACTCCCTTCTAGTAGGACATGACCAAAATCTGACGTCGTAGCCATGTCCCATACTCCCAGAACATTAAACTGGTCCAATGTATAATTAGTCAATCTAACCACCATAGAATCGTTCTTATAGGTTCTATTCATGTTCTCCTCTGATATAATAAACCCATTAGTCAAATTCTCAAAATCATCCCCATGGTCCCCCCACCAATAAACCTCCACCCCTTCAATCATATCAAAATTGGTCACCATGACGGAGCAACCATCCAATATATTGATCACCGCTTGGAGATGATGCTATACCATCTCAAAATTTGTTGAAAACCCTACCATGGAGCTATTGAGGGTGCAATTTCTTTTCAAAGAATATGCATCTGAAAAACTTCCCAACATGCCCTAACCCATGAAAACTATGATCTAGAACAAAAACAACAATCTCCTCATGTTTACCTCCATCGACGAATCTCAACATCCCAATCCAGAGAGATACAAACACACTAAGAAAATTCGAAGGAAAAAATATTCTAGGCCACCTGGAAATTGAAAATATTAACATGAAATTATCAAATTTTAATTGTTTCCCCTAAATTGGTTTGCAGCTGAGACATACCTTTAGGTACTTGGAGATATCTACTGCAAATTGGAACCAAATTTTAGCAAGACTGTTCGCTGAGTTCGATCCGTGTCCCATAGATGAAGACTCCGATAAAATGCTCTCTTGATCCCTTAAATGTTGTTGTGGATCTGGGTGTTGTTATTTTTGGTGTTTACGAAGGTCATGGCTGTGGCCTTGGCTTTAAGGTGTGTTTTTCTATTTGTTGGTATTTGTTGGTGTAGTTCGGATTTTAATTAATTTAGTTAAATATGAGCATATTTTTTGGTGTAGTTGGGATTTTAATTAATTTAATTAAATATGAGGACGTTAATAGGTATGGCACATTTTTCACATTTTAGATAGGAATTTGGAAATTTATTTTACAAAGGATATAAGGTGTGTTTTTGGTGTGTTGTTCTATTCCTTGGTGTAGTTGGGATTTTAATTAATTTAATTAAATATGAGCATGTTTATAGGCATGGCATGCTTTTCACATTTTAGATAAGTATTTGGAAATTTATTTTTATTTTTATTTTTTTCACTGTTTTTTGGAAATTCTAAACCATCACCAATGGGAGTAAATATTTGGACCTTTAAATTTTGTTTCATTAGTCTCAACCTCAACCCTTGGCCTTTCACAATTATATTTTGGTTTTTTCAATTCGGTGCAAATCATTAGTCCCAAGGCTGTATCCAAATTAGCCTATAAAAACTATAATTATATGCCAAGGTTATGTAAATTAGCCTTATAATTAACATAATTATATGCCAAGGTTTAGTGGGTTTAAAGGTTTAGTGAGTTTTTTTATATGTCAAGGCCATGTTCAAATTAAGGTCATATAGTTGGGTTGCATTAATTCAATTTTGTTAATATAGGAACATGTAAATACATATTATATATCTATTAGAATTTAATAAAATGTACAGATTCATTGTCAAATTTATAATTTTTTTCATTGCCGGAGTGACAACTAAAAATGACCAAATAAATTACCAATTGTTATGTGGTCATTTTTAGTCTAGATATCAAGTGACCAAATTTGATCATTTATCTTGGTCGTTTTTAGCTATTTTTTATCCCATGACCAAAAGTGGTCATTTATCTTGGTCTTTTTTAGTTGGCTCACTTAAATTTATCAATTTTGGTCATTTATCCCTTGAAGAAAACTCTGGTGACCAAAATTTTCCACTAGTGATCCATTCATGGATGTGATAGGAATTGGATCACTAATATCAGAATGTATCAGCCCCAATATCCATGTAGCTCGGTTTGCCTTCCCCCGATCGAACTTGTGCTGAGGGTGTTTTCCAACCACACAGCCCTTGGAATTTCCATTGGTTTCCTTGATGACCAGGAGGCCTTCAACTATGGAGTTTTTTCCGTAATTGCTGAAAATATTTGAAATTTAGATGGAGAAACCTTTCATTCCACAACCTACTTCATTTCCATGAGTTAGCAGAGCAGTGGTATTTGCATCTGCAACAAAGTGAGAGAACTCATAGGCTTTTGCATGATGGTTTGCGAGGCCTTTAGCAATGAGTTTCCTGGATCCAAGCTTCGTTATCTCAACATAATTTGGGCTGAAATAAACTCTCTTAGTCACTCCTATATGTGACATCTAATAGACACTAAGGATATTTGATGCCAGAGATGGTACATACAAAACATTTGAAAATTATCCATTCTCAAGATAAACCGTACCTTGTCCTTCTGAAATGATGGTGGAGTCATATCCCATGTTGATGGGGATGGATTTTCCTATATCCAAGGATGAAAAGGAGTCTCTTTCATCCATCATGCGGTTTGAAGCTCCAGAATCAATCAAGAGTGCTTTGGACTTCGAAGTTCTTTCCATGAGGGCATGACCTTTTTCATGCTGTGGTTCCCGATCTTGCTGGTCTCTCCTCCAAAAGATTTCTAGAATATTGATGTGATTTATCCCAAGGAGAGAGGTAGCTTCATCAAGATTCTTCTTCATGCAGGAATTTTCAAGGTGGAAGCCCTTCCCATAGTATGAACACTTGACTTTTTCCTTTCCATGATGCCCTTTTCCTTTGTTCTTCCTTGAGCCGGAAGACTCATCATGCTGCTGGTTTTCAACTTTAGGCTTAGGAGCATGAAATTTAGTTTTTGGGTTCTTTTGCTACTTTCCTTTACCCTTCATATATTTGGGCCTTGAGACATGGACGTCTTTATCACAGGAGGATCTGATGATCCCCATCTAGAAAAGCTTATCATGTTCACTTGTTAGGGACTCAATGAAGGCATTGAGTGTAGGAATCTTCCATCCATGGGTTGTGATCTTCCCTACATGGAATGTAGATACAAAAACTGAATAATCAGCTCCAAGTTTGGAGAGTATGGTGAGGAGGATTTGATCATCCTCCTTCTCCACTTTGCATTACTTCAAGAGTAAGACAATGTGCTTGAACTTTGTGAAAAAGTCATTCAAGGTCTCGAAATTGGAAGGATAGAGAGACATCAATTCATTTTCAAGCAAGTAAACTCTCAAATCATCCTACTTTCCATATAGGGTTTCCAATTTGTCCCAAATTTCCTTTGGAGTGTTTAATCCCGCAAGATGGAAAAGGAGATCCTGGGAAGTAGAGAGGCACAAGAATTCGAATGAGTCATCCTTCTTGTTCAAGAATATTTATTTTTCTATTACAAAACCATGCTCATCTTTAGTGTCCATGGTGACTCTATAGAGTCCTATAGAGTGTAGCTGAATCTCCATGTCTCCTTTCCATGAGTGGAAATTGAATGGAGTCAAAAGATCTACTGAGGAGGCCATCTAGATCTACTGGAGCGAATGCTTCACCTGTAGAAAACCTGAAAATCACAATAGAAAGGGAAATGTAAGTTCAAATAGCTTGCACATTTTAGGCTTTCATCACACCCAACATAGTCAATCAAGCAAGCTTGATTAACAAGTTTTTTACTTGGGGTATTAAGTGGTAAGCCTTGGCTTCTGATGCAGTGCTGGATTTTTGAGCTATTGCTCAATTTTCATGAAAAAATATGTCAAAAATATTGTTTTTGAGAGATTGAGATTCATCCCATTGTGATCTCTGATACCATATTATTCTATCACAATAATCTAGGGACTAAACACAAGTATAATCAAAGATTAATAACAATAAGTCATGAAAATGGTGTAATTGTGCTACAAAATGAGTATCCGCTTTGTATATTCACAAAAAGAGTTAGTAATACAATACAGGATCATGCTGCAAGAATGAATGACAAAGCAATTCAAATCCCCAAGGAGATCATTCGAATTGAATGAGTGATTCTAGCTTAATTGAATGTAAGCCATAGTCAACACTCGAGTTAACCACTGATCAAAACCATAATTGACTCTCATTGACTCAACTGAGCCCTAACTGAAGTCAAAGTGCAATAAATGACTGATTCTAATTGAAAGTAGGTCATACACATGTCACAGCAAGCCAACCAACAAGTGGTAGTGCTTCAATGACTCTAATGAACCCCGATGAGGTTAACTGAACTGTAACTGAACATCAGAAGTGGTTGGAGGCGCCCCTGTTGACTCCAGTTCATTAAATAATCATTAAATAATCAATTTAATGAGGAGAGGTTCCTTCACTTCTCTGTTTAACTTATTGTAACGATCAGTTAGCAATTTGGGGCATTAATGACACTCAAATCACCCCCGGAGTGCTCCAGTTAGCCTCCTTAACTGAAGGTAGGCATGGGTGTGATCTAGCTGATGTCATTTAATGCTCCACTGATGTCAATTAAGTCAATAATACTTAGGATAGTTGTTTAACTAGGCCAAATTGACCAAAATGAGTGTGTATGGTGGTAAATGTCTCCAACACGTTGTTACCACACATTTGAGGGCAGCTAATGCAATAGAATATTGAATTGTAGATAGAAGCACTAGAACCGGCAATGAATTTAGAGGCCTTTCCCATTGGTGACAGTTTCGTAGGGATGGTGCAGATTCAGTCACAGTTAGCCAATCTGATGATATAAATTCAAGAAATCAAGAATGGTAAAGAAGCACAATAATATTTGTGGTGCACAAAATGGAGGATGTATGGACACACTAAGGATAACCGTCTGACCTTCATGAACTACATCACATCAAGTGCACCCAACCCATTAAATGGACATGGGCTACCATGGTGTCGCATATTCCATTCAGGAGGCCATCGCAATGAAGAGTGTTTATATTTGGAAAAGGTTGTAAGTACCCCTACAAGCCTCTTCTGTAATTTTGTAAATCACTAGGACATGATGAGAAAGATTGTAGAGCATATCAGCTCTTGAAAGAAAATACTATCGACACCTACTTAATGAAAAATGAGGAGTTCGCTCAGGCGGAATAGGTGCAAGCCTTGTATCATCCTGCACAGTTCCCACCTAATTAGTACCAACCATAGTACACACCTTAGCAGTTGTATGCACAACAAAACCCCTATCAACCACACTACCAACAAAACCAGTACCCACCACAACAACCACACCCATAGGGAAGGGCTGGTGAAAACTTCAGAGGAAGAGTTGGAGGAGGACGACTTGGTATAGGAAGAGGTCGAGTTATGTGCTATAACTGTTGAAAACTGGGTCACTATGCCAGAGATTGTTTAGATCCTATGAAAACATGTTCATACTGTAAGGGACATGACCATAATGTCGAGCAATGTCCTTAGCAGATCGCAAAGTGGAAAGAAAGGACCATTGCAGGACCTAACCCTGCACATAACCCAAAACCAAATCTGAATGTGAATGTTCAGATGATTGTGGATGAACCATGAGACCCGAACATTGCTGTCAGAACATGATAAGGTGCCACGACCAGAGCAAAATAGGATAAACTACAAGAACAACCACAGCCACAAGTAAGGGTGGCGGTGTAGAAAAAGGAGACACTAAATGTCCAGAAACAGAAGGAAGTATTATTGGACACACAATCAGAATTCATAGTCCCCAAAGTAGCATCAACATCCGCAGCAGTCAACGAGATGCCTGAATGGTTTCAACACATATTCCAGAAGAAGGTTCCACCAAAGGTTAGTAAGATAAAAAAATAATTGTCAAGTTGTTTAACACTAATGCAAGATAAAGATACCATTACTGAACTACAAGAAAAGATAGAAGAGATACCTGTAGAGTTGCGACCTAAAAATAAAGTTAACCAAGTATGGAAAAAAAAATTAAAACTCGCCACGAGTTGAGGATGACTGCGCAGATAGGTGCCTATGACATGGATTATATCATCTTAGATCTGGGCTCAGATGTCAATATTTTGATGTGAAAAAATTGGGAAAGTATGGGAAAGCCGTGCTTGGACTGTTCTTCGATCCATTTGCGACTTGCCAATTAGGCGAAGGTCCTACCCATTGGCTGGTTGAGAAATGTCTCCGTCGATGTCGAAGAATTGTGCACATTTTCAGACTTTGAAGTTATTAACATTGTTGATGACATGAACCCATACCCCGCTCTTCTGGGAATAGATTGGGCCACAGACAATCAGACCATCATAAATTTTAAAAAAAAGATTCTCACTTTCGAAGATGAGGAAACAAGGGTAGTATCACCCATCGATCCATTAGAGGGACAAATATATGTCGAGCCTATATATAATGATGGACAGGGTGACTATCTCAACAAGATCTACAATGTCATAGCCATGCAAGAATATTATATCAATCTGACAACATATGGAAACTTGAGCTGGAAAAGTGCTAGTTTCTGCACATCTGACTCAATAGAAGCTTTAGAGGGTTGGAAAAATAGATTACATGAAGTCTCTGTGAGAAGGTGTGCAAGAGTTACAAGGTCTGTCATTAGAGGAAATTTGAGGTCTAAAATGGGCCTTATAAGAAAACACGCCAACAATAAATTTTGTGAGTTGGAATTCAAGAACCAATAGAATTTCAATAAAACAAGTCAACAATAATGGTTGAATTGACATATTTGTCATAAAAGAAAACTATTTTTTTGTTCGTATTTTCGACATATCTCCATGTGTTTTTACTCAAATTTCAAGCAAGAGAGCTTGTTGGATGCGGAATTTAATTCTGCATCCAATGAGTACGCACACTACATACGTTTTATGGACCCCTCTACCCCAAAAAAAAGAAATACCTAAAAAATGTGATGATGATATCATCATCACATTTTTTCAGGTATTTCTAGTTTTTTGGATAGTGGGGTCCATCAAAAGTATCTAGTGTGGGTACTCATTGGATGCGGAATCAAATTCTACATCCAACGAAATCTTCTGCTCATAATTTGAGTAAAAACACAGGGATAAATGTCGAGAATACAAACACAAAAAATAATTTTTTCATTCTTCCTCCAAAATTAATAACTATTATTTTATTATTTTAACTATTACTTTATTATTTTCCTTAGGAGGCCCATTTTAGACCTCAAATTTCCTCTAATGGCGATGGGTGGAGAATGATTCAAGGGAGATACCCACATATGAGGGTTTATCTGACCTTGTGACTTTCTTAAATAGATTTGAAGAACTCGTAATAGAATCACAGCGCTTGTTCGCGCTCGATCATGCACTAAAAGCTACACCCGCTAGATGGTGGGGTGCGCATAAGAAGTCTATAACCGACTGGCCACAGTGTAGAATTTTGATGGAAGTTTGGTTTGGAGAATAGGTCATTTTCACAAAGCACAAGTATTCAGGACAAATGAACCCAATTGAACATCTTAACCATTGTCGTGTGGTATTTGTAGAATATCCACCGCAGGAGTGGGTCCATCATTTCATACACACATTGGAAATGACACCTAGAACCTGGTATACCTCTATGGAGCTGTGACCAGGAACCCAAGATTGGGAAAGAATTGCTAAGAATTTTGTGCATACATTTAAATTTTCTGATGAGCACCCTACAATTGATGTTGCGCTTCAGGAGGTAAAGGAGAAGATATTTTCTTAGATCCTTGTCAAAGAGGCTAATTGTCACCAATGCAGTGCAACCATTCAACAGTGGATGGAATGCTACAGTCTAACCAGAAACCTAGATGATGATCTGACTAACATCAACATACCAGAATCATAAGGAACACGAGAAGTAGAAGGAAGTAGCAATTCAAGTGACCAATTCCTCGAGCCCTTGAAAATCAAGAAATCACATATCGGATCACCAAAAAACCTGAATTTCACCAATATTGGAGATTACTAGGATAAAGAAGTAGTTGCAAAGATCATGGATCTACTGCATGAGTATCAGGACCTATTCCCTACCAACTTCTCAGAAATGAGGGGAATAGTGGGAGACTTAGGGGAGATCAAAATACCCCTACGACTAGATGCTAAACCAAGTAAGCAGTGACAAAAGGCATGGCATGATTGACATATCAGGGTTAAGCCATTTGAATAAGGAAGACTTGTCTTACTGTATGAAAACAAAAATTTCAAGCACCCAGGAATGTTGAAGACACATTGGCTAGGGCCATATAGGATTAGGCATATCACTGATGTGAGCGTAGTAAAAATACAGAAGTTATATGGTACCTATTGTTTGTGTCAGAAATTGTTACTAAGGCTAGGGTAACAAGCCAACACAATTTCAAGAGAAAAACTCAATTCAAACTAGGGTTTAGGGTTTTGTTTATGTGTTTTTGGTTGTAAGCTTCAATATCATGCAGGGAATACATTCAGAGTAAAAGAAAAAACTAAATCATAGACATAAACTGATAAAGATGCCCAAACATATCACAAAAATCCAACAAAGATACTATGCTGTGGTTCATACATTAAAAGATAAGCATTACCAGAAAAAGACATCAACTAGCAATGAAATTATCTTTTAAGAAGCAAAACATGCTCAATAACAAAGCCAACATAGACCAAATGAAGGGAAAAGACTCATATATTCATAGTTTCATAATTAAACGTATATAAGAGTATAGTACCAGTTCTCTAAACAAGTCTGATAGTACAAGAAGCTAGCAGACCTCCTGATGCTCCAAAATCCAGAACCCTCACAATGACTTGCTAACTCTTCTAAATAGACATCATCTCAAAATAAGTTAGGTTTCTCCTCCTAACTTCCTCTATCGAATCCCTAAGTAAGTAAAGTAAAAGGTAACTTTTTACAAAATTACATGGTTTGCGAAAAATAACAAATGCTTAACAAAAATGTTTATAAAAAATGACCACTAACTAATAACTGATTTATATCTTCTGTGCTGCCTCTACAAGGAGAGATATTCCATCTAGGCTTCGAATCCTTTTCTTAGCTCTTTTGTCCTTCTTCTCCATGTTAATTAACCTTTTCTACAAGTCTTCATTTTCCTGTTGCAAGTGATCAACAGTCTTCTCCAGCTTTGCACAGTACCTGTCAGCAACTCTTTTCCTGCTAAGGACTTCTTTAGATACCTCTGCTAGTTCTTGGAAATGACCTTTAACCTCCAGCAATTCTTCTACAAGCCCTTTATTAACTTTGAATAATCCCTCATTAGTTTCCTCCAGGTGCTTCATGTGTCTCCTGTATCTCTGAATACTTTCCTGTACATCCTCTTCATCAAAATTTGGGATCTCTGATATATTGTCATACTGCATCAAGAGATCTGAAAAATCAACATGAACATCTAAATATCTTGCTTGCTTGAGAATAGTTAGATCCTCTTCATCCAATTCATGATCTTTAAGAGTATCTGCCTTTGCTTTATCCTCTTCTTGCTGCTTGGTAAGTCTATCTTTGATTTCAACAATTATTTCAAATAATTCAGATCTAGGATGTTCAATTTCTCCTACTAACCGTGATCTTTTTTCCTCTGTAGGTTGGGAAGAGGAGGAAGACTTGACAGTTCTCTTTCCCTTACCTTTACTGCTCTTTTTAACCATTTCTGTTTTTTCACCAGAGGAAGAACTAATCACCACAACTTTCTGTCTGGACTCTAGTTTGGGGTTAAGTAGTTTTTTCATGTTCCATCTCAGCTTGTTAGTAGGTCTGGTTTTAGGTCTGAAGTATGAAGCTACATTTTCCCCTTTCTTTTTCTTAGATTTGGCTGATTTTACCCTTGAGATAGGAAAATCTCCATATGCTTCTGTACTTGACTCTGTCTCAACAATCTGCTGTTCATCCTCCAGTAAATAACCTTCATCTTCAGATAGTATGGCAACAGGGCTCCTTTGTTTAATTTGTAATTCCTCTTCAAGAGTAGCAGCTCTTTCTATATCAACAGTCCTAGCTTGCTCAGAATGTGCTACTGGTGGTGATTTCAAACAACGCTGCACATCTTCACCTGCAAACAATGAGTACTTGGCTTTAGGGTACTCTGAAACCACTTTGAGCTGACTATCATCCTTCACCTGTTTTACTACCTGCTCTGTCACCTTCTTGGATTTGACGTCATCTTTACTTGTAGATTTGACTGAGTGACCTAGCTTTTTTATCATAACCTTCCCCTTGTTCGTCTGTCTCGTTGGTTGCTGGTCTTCTTTTTGAGGATGAACATCTGACCAAAATAAAAAGAAATCCCAATTCCTTCCCTCATGCTACAACACTGTGGTGATAATCAGTTTAATGAGACCATGGTGAAAAAGTGACTGGGAAGTATGATCATCATGTGGCTTTATTTTACTTGACATCTTCTGCAGGCTTTTTAAGAAAAAGAAGGGCAAGTTCATTTTTGAAACTCCTACTACGTGTTGCAGGAACCTGAAGTGGTATTTAAAGACAAATGAATATCTGCCTTCACGGGTCACATAACTTTGAAGTATCCTTATGGGCTCAATCCACTCCTTCCTGAAATTCTGAATGAGGATACCCTTTCTCCAGTGAGGAGTCACATTAGGCAATAAGTATCTTTGGGGTTCAAACTCAAAAGGTGATTTTTTAAACCAGTGCTCTCCCTCATTGCTGATCTCAGTAGCTTCTGCTATTAACTCCACAGTTAGCTTGAATTTCAAAGCATCCATCATGATCATATCTTCTTTAAGTCCCTTGGCAAACTTGCAGGACACCTGAGCATTGAAACCATCAATCTTCTTGAAAAACTTCAACTAACCTGCCCACTGAAATAGTTCTACACAGTCTGGAAGCTTCTGAACCCAGGTTAGGTCTGTGGGCTCAGCCCTGTTGACCTTTCCACTTTTTCCCATATTCTCCTTTCAACAGATAGAAACAGTCTGACTTGAGGTTTCAGAAATGTTTTAAAACTGGTTTGCTGTTATTTGCACTCCTTTTCAATCTGCTATGTACCCTTGTACAGGCCTGCAATGTCAATTTTCCCTTGTCTCAACCATAGAATTAGGTTTCTGGATAGACACACTATGAGACCAGATCAAACATACATGAAAATTGTCATAAGAACAATATGACTTTGCTTAAACTTCAAACTGCACCACCAGGAATAATGTGGAATTGTTTTAGAATATCAGTCACTCAAATTCCTCGTTTTAGGGTTTGGGAAAAACAGTATGATGTGTCTTCAAACATAAAATCCATCCTTATTACAAACTGGTTTGAAACATTCAAAATAGCACTGCAATGTCCAGAATATTCAATGCCATGGAAAACTGTCAGTAAATATGGCTGTTTTATATCAATGTTTCACTTAAAACTCTGCATCAAAACAGCATGAAAACAGCTTTAATCCTCAAATCCTAAATCTTCCACTGCTTCATATTTGCAACCTAACATCACCCATAGGGTCATTAGACCAAGTAGAGACTGATAGCATGAAAGGAGAGAACAAAAACACCAGTGTTTGCAAGATATTCACCCTAGCCATAAAATATTATCAAATCCTGTACATAACAGTCAACATATCCTCCAGTCATTTGAACATTGTTTTCCAAGCGAGTGATTTCACAAATAATGACAATTCCAACAGCTTTTCAAACCACTCGAATAAATCACAAAACACCTTCTGTGTGAAACATGAGCATAACCAGCCAATATATAAATCTTCTGCATGTTGTTTCCTGTAATTTCTGGTTTATACTAGCATTAGGTCAGAGACAAACTCCATTCAATTATCTCATTACAATCACCATGCATCATCACCAGAGTTTCGAATGTATGGGAGAACAAATTATTCTATCTTTGTTCAAACAGTCACTAAAATTCACAGGCTGAATGCTTTTAAGTTCAAGGTCTCTTGGCTGCTCTGTTCCTGAAATTTCCTCATAATGGCTTCTGATAACTATTTCTGTGGTGAAGAGTTTATCTTATGACCTATTCTTTCATCTCCAACGACCAATTTCTTCAGATAATGGCGCAGCAAGAAAAACCCAAATTTTTGAGTTATAAGGGTTTTGAAGCAAAATACCTACCAATTTTTAACTATCGTGGCTTAAAGCTCTGTTTTAAGGTAGCAACAGTCTCTCCTCAGGTATACAAGAGTCTCCAGATCATATTCTTAACCGCAAACGAGAGAATTAAGATGCCCTAATTTTCTGCTGACATTAAAAATGCTGTCTTTTCTTCACAGGAACACGATCCACTTCTTTAGCATTCTGACTCTTCTCACGAACTCTCCTCTCCTACAATAATGCATGTAGAACGAGAAACTTGACATTTTTAGCCGGGATTTACTGATCTTGTCCAACTGATTCCACGTTTTTAGCAATGATGAACTTGCTTTGGCTGCATGACTAATAATTGCTCAAATACGTGTCTAAACTGCAATCACACATGTTAAAACACGTTGCAAACTACAATCAATCACTTCCAGATGAAAACCATGATGAAAATCTGCAAAAATATCGGAAAAACAAAGGGCCACGATATTCTTGTAGCGCGCCCTTTGTTAAAATTTCCACCAGCGCTACAAGAATAATTGCTAAGCCAAATTTTCGCAGTTTTGCAACTTTTTGCCAATTTGTCGACGGTTTTGAAAGCTGCTAGGTTTAGGAAATAGGTTTAACTAGTCTCTCAACACATTAATGAATCAACCTTTGAACATAAAACCTTCTTTATCCCTTTTAAAACATAAAAAGACCATCAAAAACCAAATAAAATCTAAAAAGATTGTGTTCAAAAACTATTCAATCGCCAATAGAGTTTCTAAGGAGACCAAAACTGAAAATCAAAACCAAAAATTTAACTGAGGTAGACTGAAAAACAAACCAAAACTGGAGAAAATAAACCAAAAATTGAAGGAAAAATTTACTGACTCAACATCTGGCTCCAGCTGCGGGATGAAGTCCTCCCTGCGAGGCTTCAAGAACCTGTAGACCAGTGCCTTCTGTCCTTTAGTCACCTATCTAAAAACTTCCATTGCACTATGGAGTCTTTATTCAACCTCACTCACTGATATATACAATGAAAAACAACTCTCTCTCTCTCTAAGGAACCTTCCATCTACTGAATCAAATCGAAATCCCATTTCCAATGTAACCAAGAAAGAATTTGATCAACCCACCAAAACTTGTTTCCAACTCCAAATATATATATAATCAGAAATATTGGAAAACATGAAGAGCAGAGATTTAACAACTTATACCCACTTTCATCAAATAATGTCTCTGAAATAACAGATTTATAACTTGGTATTGACTCTAAATAATCTGCTATTGGATCATAAAAATTTCCATGAGTTACCTCTTCCTGCTCTGGCTGTCCATAAGAATATTTTGTTCCATGAATATCAATCAGGCATTGATGATAAAAGACATCAGGATCAGCCTGAATTTGGTCTGTAAAATTTTGAATAGTATCATCAACAATGTCAACACTTTGAACCTCCTTTTCCACACTGTCTTCAAATGAGTGACTATTAGGCAATGGCTTTTGCTGTTCAAAGATAATAGACTGACTGCATTCTTGAATTTGCTGATCAGATTGTAACTTATCACACACCTCACAGATTTCTGGGTCTTTCTTTTCAATTTCATCATCATATTTATTAAAAATCAGACCATCTTCATAGTGATTTTGAACAGCAGATTTATCATAACCATGAATGTGAACAACTTCTGGAGAAATGTGAACAGCTTGGCCTTCGTCAAATTTAGTATCAAAACCAAGAGGAATAGAATCTAATTCACCATAGAATGCTTGTCTTGGAACCCTAATCTCTTCATCATAGCAAGGAGTATTTTGAGAAATTTCTAATGATGATGCTAAAGGTTCATCTTTTCCTTCAATACAAAACTGATCTTTAACACAACACTGATTTTCAAAAGTTTGTTGAACTAGAGATTGATCTTCAAAAGGATTTGAATTCAAACTGTTATTAAGGTTGTTGAAATCATTATGAGAAAGTTCCAAACTATCTCTACTGATCTCATCACTTGGACAATCCTCAAACTGTCCTAAAACAAAAACCTGGTTATCACAATGATCATAGCATTCTTCCTTGACAACAATATCTAAAAATGTTACCTTCTCATCTTCAACAAATTCTGAAACTTCAACTTATTTATGACATGTTTTGAACTCTTGATTGTACTCATCATCATAGTTCTTTAAATCAGAAATTGTATGATAAACATCAGCCTGCTCACAACAATGTTTTAAAAAGAGTTCAGCTGGGTATAGATACCTACAACGCTTCCGAAAGCATGTGTGAAATTCTTTTAGTGAAGAGATGTTAACAGCGGGAAGAGAAAAATACCAGTCTCGTGCATCTTTTTCAAGTGAATACATGAACATTTTCATGAGCACATCTTCATGCTGGATATTTAACTGGACCATGCATTGATGAAATTTGATGAGGTGATCTGATGGATTATCCTCTTTGTTTTCTCTAAACCGTGGAAGACAATCTCCCCAAACATCCATAGTAGGTACTGAATTTGGAAAACCTAGAATATCAGAAAAATTTAAAGGTGCAAACCTTCGAGCCACAATAGATTCCATGGATATTGGCCCGTGCATCTTGAAATAGTGGAGTCGCCAATCAATTTGTCAAGATTTTGTTTCTTCTTCTCAGAAAGAAAAAGGGGTGACAGTGGTTCAAATTAATCAAGGCTGTATAAATCTAGGGATGACTGAAACCTTCTAATTTTTCTAGTAGCCACTGTGTCAAACCTGGTGAAAATAGCCTTTAAAAAATGCTGGTTTAAGTCCACTCTTAAACCAGTAAAATAGATGAGTATCCCAGGGAAGATATGCTTCAGCTTCGTCCCTGGAAATGGCGCCAAAGATGTTTGTGTTAGAAATTGTTACTAAGGCTAGGGTAACAAGCCAACACAATCTCAAGAGAAAAACTCAATTCAAACTAGGGTTTAGGGTTTTGTTTATGTGTTTTTGGTTGTAAGCTTCAAGATCATGTAGGGAATACATTCAAGGTAAAAGAAACAACTAAATCATAGACATAAACTGATAAAGATGCCCAAACATATCACAAAAATCCAACAAAGATACTATGCTGTGGTTCATACATTAAAAGATAAGCATTACCAGAAAAAGACATCAACTAGCAATGAAAATATCATTTAAGAAGCAAAACATGCTTGATAACAAATCCAACATAGACCAAATGAAGGGAAAAGAGTCATATATTGATAGTTTCATAAGTAAATGTATATAAGAGTACAGTACCAGTTCTCTGAACAAGTCTGATAGTACAAGCAGCTAGCAGACCTCCTGATGCTCCAAAATCCAGAACCCTCACAATGACTTGCTAACTCTTCTAAATAGACATCATCTCAAAATCAGTTAGGTTTCTCCTCCTAACTACCTCTATCGAATCCCTAAGTAAGTAAAGTAAAAGGTAACTTTTTACAAAATTACATGGTTTGCTAAAAATAGCAAATGCTTAACAAAAATGTTTATCAAAAATTACCACTAACCAATAACTGATTTATATCTTCTTTGCTGCCTCTACAAGGAGAGATATTCCATCTAGGCTTCGAATCCTTTTCTTAGCTCTTTTGTCCTTCTTCTCCATGTTAATTAACCTTTTCTGCAAGTCTTCATTTTCCTGTTGCAAGTGATCAACAGTCTTCTCCAGCTTTGCACAGTACCTGTCAGCAACTCTTTTCCTGCTAAGGACTTCTTTAGATACCTTTGGTAGTTCTTGGAAATGACCTTTAACCTCCAGCAATTCTTCTACAAGCCCTTTATTAACTTTGAATAATCCCTCATTAGTTTCTTGTAGGTGCTTCATGTGTCTCCTGTATCTCTGAATACTTTCCTGTACATCCTCTTCATCAAAATTTGGGATCTCCGATATATTGTCATATTGCATCAAGAGATATGAAAAATCAACATGAACATCTAAATATCCTGCTTGCTTGAGAATAGTTAGATCCTCTTCATCCAATTCATGATCTTTAAGAGTATCTGCCTTTTCTTTATCCTCTTCTTGCTGCTTGGTAAGTCTATCTTTGATTTCAGCAATTATTTCAAACAATTCAGATCTAGGCTGTTCAATTTCTCCTACTAACCGTGATCTTTTTGCCTCTGTAGGTTGGGAAGAGGAGGAAGACTTGACAGTTCTCTTTCCCTTACTTTTACTGCTCTTTTTAACCATTTATGTTTTTTCACCAGAGGAAGAACTAATCACCACAGCTTCCTTTCTAGACTCTAGTTTGGGGTTAAGTATTTTTTTCATGTTCCATCTCAGCTTGTTAGTAGGTATGGTTTTAGGTCTGAAGTATGAAGCTACATTTTCCCCTTTCTTTTTCTTAGATTTGGCTGATTTTACCCTTGAGATAGGAAAATCTCCATATGCTTCTGTACTTGACTCTATCTCAACAATCTGTTGTTCATCCTCCAGTAAATAACCTTCATCTTCAGATAGTATGGCAACAGGGCTCCTTTGTTTAATTTGTAATTCCTCTTTAGGAGTAGCAGCTCTTTCTATATCAACAGTCCTAGCTTGCTCAGAATGTGCTACTGGTGGTGATTTCAAACAAGGCTGCACATCTTCACCTGCAAACAATGAATACTTCGCTTTAGGGTACTCTGAAACCACTTTGAGCTGACTGTCATCCTTCACCTATTTTACTACCTGCTCTGTCACCTTCTTGGCTTTGACCTCATCTTTACTTGTAGATTTGACTGAGTGACCTAGCTTTTTGATCATAACCTTCCCCTTGTCAGTCTGTCGCTTTGGTTGCTGGTCTTCTTTTTGAGGATGAACATCTGACCAAAATAAAAAGAAATCCCAATTCCTTCCCTCATGCTGCAACACTATGGTGATAATCAGTTTAATGAGACCATGGTGAAAAAGTGACTGGGAAGTATGATCATCATGTGGATTTATTTTACTTGACATCTTCTGCAGGATTTTTAAGAAAAAGAAGGGCAAGTTCATTTTTGAAACTCCTACTATGTGTTGCAGGAACCTGAAGTGGTATTTAAAGACAAATGAATATCTGCCTTCACAGGTCACATAAATTTGAAGTATCCTTATGGGCTCAATCCACTCCTTCCTGAAATTTTGAATGAGGATACCCTTTCTCCAGTCAGGAGTCACATTAGGGAATAAGTATCTTTGGGGTTCAAACTCAAAAGGTGATTTTTTAAACCAGTGCTCTCCCGCATTGCTGATCTCAGTAGCTTCTGCTATTAACTCCACAGTTAGCTTGAATTTCAAAGCATCCATCATGACCATATCTTCTTTAAGTCCCTTGGCAAACTTGCAGGACACCTGAGCATTGAAACCATCAATCTTCTTGAAAAACTTCAACCAACCTGCCTGCTGAAACAGTTCTGCACAGTCCGGAAGCTTCTGAACCCAGGTTAGGTCTGTGGGCTCAGCCCTGTTGACCTTTCCACTTTTTCCCATATTCTCCTTTCAGCAGATAGAAACAGTCTGACTTGAGGTTTCAGAAATGTTTTAAAACTAGTTTGCTGTTATTTGCACTCCTTTTCAATCTGCTATGTACCCTTGTACAGGCCTACAATGTCAATTTTCCCTTGTCTCAACCATAGAATTAGGTTTCTGGATAGACACACTGTGAGACCAAATCAAACATACATGAAAACTGTCATAAGAACAATATGACTTTGCTTAAACTTCAAACTGCACCACCAGGCATAATGTGGAATTGTTATAGAATATCAGTCACTCAAATTCCTCGTTTTAGTGTTTAGGAAAAACAGTATGATGTGTCTTCAAACATAAACTCCATCCTTATTACAAACTGGTTTGAAACATTCAAAATAGCACTGCAATGTCCAGAATATTCAATGCCATGGAAAACTGTCAGTAAATATGGCTGTTTTATATCAATGTTTCACTTAAAACTCTGCATCAAAACAGCATGAAAACAACTTTAATCCTCAAATCCTAAATCTTCCACTGCTTCAGATTTGCAACCTAACATCACCCATAGGCTCATTAGACCAAGTAGAGACTGACAGCATGAAAGGAGAGAACAAAAACACCAGTGTTTGCAAGATATTCACCCTAGCCATAAAATATCATCAAATCCTGTACATAACAGTCAACATATCCTCCAGTCATTTGAACATTGTTTTCCAAGCGAGTGATTTCACAAGTAATGACAATTCCAACAGCTTTTCAAACCACTCGAATAAATCACAAAACACCTTCTCTGTGAAACATGAGCATAACTAGCCAATCTATAAATCTTCTGCATGCTGTTTCCTGTAATTTCTGGTTTATACTGGCATTAGGTCAGAGACAAACTCCATTCAATTAGCTCATTACAATCACAATGCATTATCACCAGAGTTTCGAATGTATGGGAGAACAAATTATATGCTATCTTTGTTCAAACAGTCACTAAAATTCACAGGCTGAATGCTTTTAAGTTCACGGTCTCTTGGCTGCTCTGTTCCTGAAATTTCCTCATAATGGCTTCTGAGAACTATTTCTATGGTGAAGAGTTTATATTATGACCTATTCTTTCATCTCCAACGGCCAATTTCTTCAGATAATGGCACAGCAAGAAAAACCCAAATTTTTGAGTTATAAGGGTTTTGAAGCAAAATACCTACCAATTTTTAACTGTCGTGGCTTAAAGCTCTGTTTTAAGGTAGCAACGGTCTCTCCTCAGGTATACAAGAGTCTCCAGATCATCTTCTTAACCACAAATGAGAGAATTAAGATGCCCTAATTTTCTGCTGACATTAAAAATGCTGTCTTTTCTTCACAGGAACACGATCCACTTCTTTAGCGTTCTGACTCTTCTCCACAAACTCTCCTCTCCTACAATAATGCATGTAGAACGAGAAACTTGACATTTTTAGCCGAGATTTGCTGATCTTGTCCAACTGATTCCACGTTTTTAGCAATGATAAACTTGCTTTCGATGCGTGACTGATAACTGCTCAAATACGTGTCTAAACTGCAGTCACACGTGTTAAAACACCTTGCAAACTACAATCAATCACTTCCAAATGAAAACCATGATGAAAATCTGCAAAAATATCGGAAAAACAAAGGGCCGCGATATTCTTGTAGCGCGCCCTTTGTTAAAATTTCCACCAGCGCTACAAGAATAATTGCTAAGCCAAATTTTCGCAGTTTTGCAACTTTTTTCCAATTTGTCGACGGTTTTGAAAGCTGCTAGGTTTAGAAAATAGGTTTAACTAGTCTCTCAACACATTAATGAATCAACCTTTGAACATAAAACCTTCTTTATCCCTTTTAAAACATAAAAAGAACATCAAAAACCAAATAAAATCTAAAAAGATTGTGTTCAAAAACTATTCAATCACCAATAGAATTTCTAAGGAGACCAAAACTAAAAATCAAAACCAAAAATTTAACTGAGGTAGACTGAAAAACAAACCAAAACTGGAGAAAATAAACCAAAAATTGAAGGAAAAATTTACTGACTCAACACCTATATCACGGGTATGGTGAATGACAATCGCTTGAAGCTGTACTATGACACACATAATATCCAGGGTTAGAATAAAAAAAAAAGATGAGAGGCCAAAGGACATAAACTATTTTGTCGCAGAGTTGCAAAAAAACCAGCATAAAAGCACAAGAAATAAACACAAGTGATGAAACACCCAAGAATCAATCCACTGCGCAAGCAAAAGCAAGGAAAAGGAAGCACATGACAGGAATAGAAGGAATCTGCACAGGCAAGGATATCTGCGCAGACAAAGAAAACTGCGTAGACGAGGAAATCTACGCAAAAGAAGGAATATGTTCAAAAATATGTCACTTGCGCAGAAAAAGGGAACAAATAAAAAATTTGTTAGCGTACGAGACAAAGCAAAAAGTGGTAAAAGGATGCAAAAAGCGAAAATGACAGGCTGGCTAACATTAAACTACGAATCTCTAGCGAAGGATTTGGCAGCTATGACAGCTAAGTGACATTAATTCAATGCAGTATGAGGAAAAGGGAGGCGTTCTTTTTGGTCCCATCACTCATCCTCAGCATAATTGCCAAAAATATGCTGAAAGGTATAGCCCATAAAGCGAGTTTCAGAATTTAATGAAGAATGTTTCAACAAAAGCAACCCAGGAGATCAATTAGACCATGACCTCCCATGAAATGATGATTTCATGACGCAGAGGGCCATATAAATACTTGACCTCCCCATCAATCATTCATTTAAACATAGTGAGACTTGAGAAAACGAGAGCCACGCAATTAGAGAGATAACCCTGCCATCCTTGTTCAATTAAGTCGACATCCATGGTAATTAACATCCCTAGTTAAAGTGAGGCATCAGACGCAACTATTATCTCTAGTTTCCCCATTGACAAGGAGAAAGAAATACAATCGCCTGAGGAACAACAACCACAATAAAAACCAGATATTGACCCCATGGAAAGAACACACAAACAACCTCTTAGTGGGGCTGGTCATGCTACCATCCCAACACCTGGTTCATGTACTGTGCCTAACCTAGCTTAGATAATGATAGTTTCTATGGGATCACAATGAGCAGCTATGGCACTTGTTAGAGAGATGAGGAATCCCAATGAGAAGCAACCAAGAGACACATCTAGACCACCACCACCATAGAAAAGAAAACACAAGGCTAGGGCCACCGCGGATGAGCAAGGAAAGGCACCTATTGGCAGAGAAGTATAGGATGTCATGGAAGAAGACCCACTACCACGAAGAGGGCTAGAAGCAGAGCGATTTTTGATCCAAATTTCCGAGACTACATTTGTCCAAGGAGAACTGATGCAGAGGAGATGGCTCTGTGAAAGAAAGCGGTGACAACCCTGGTAGTGCCACGAGTTCCTAATGGCATCCCCTGGCTAAAGGATATCATCCCTGAGTTGGCTAGGTTGAAGTTCCAAGAATTTAACACTCGACAATAGGAAGGTTTGCAAATAACAAACCTCCTGGTCATGGACCAGTCCAGCACAAGTGATGCCCAGGTTCTCAGGCCAATGGAGTCGGCTGAGGGACTTACACGTGCAGGTCTGAAAAAAATGTTGTTTATGCCTCACTTCGGCCAGAGCATACAAGTCAACACTTATGTGAAGCAGTTACTGGTCTTCTTTCACAGAGGATTCCTATGGCTAGATCAGCCATATCCGGTTCATGCAGAGTTAATTTCAAGGATCACTGGCCTCCAAAATGAAGGCGACGATATTGCACCATACTTGGCCAAGCAAGATAGTAACCCTATCAAGAGGAAGTATAACCTTCAGCTAGCGGGCCGAGGCTTCTTGATTGGGCCCATCCAGGATAGAAGTGTGCGCATCGCCGCAAAAATCCTATCTTCTAAGATGCTCTACAAGATGAGACCCAATTAATGTTCGATAGCGATGGTGGAACTCATAGATTTATCTGCACTAGGAGGAGTATTCAATTGGTCATGGCACCTATTGAAAGAACTTATAGATGATGAGATGTAGGCCCACCACAAGGCCACCTACAAATTCCACTATTCCTAGTTGTTGATCTTTATTTCGTTCACTATGTGGGGTAACCCACCGGACTACATCTAGATGGATGTCCCACTACATTGCCTTGGCGTAAAGTACCAAAATTTGTGGGAAGATAAGGTGGAAAGAAATGAGAAGAAGGATAACAACATTGCATTCTCTTTACATGCATAAATGCTATGTGATGTTGTCTATCGATCCCACAAAATCCATGCTGCAAGAGTGCACAGGTACGCATCATTTATCAAGTTTCAAATTGAAGCGCATAATATAATCCTACTACCAACAAGTGGCTCGATCAATAAGTGCACCATGCGAAATTCATGGTGACAAATGAGGATGTGGATGCAATTATCATCCTTTGGCCAGGGGAATGTCATGGGCCACTGGAAAATCCACTGCTCGAAGAGTAGAATTCATAGGAACCACCGCTTTACCAAGTTCATGGAGAAGAGCATAAAGGAGATAACAACCAAGATGATCAGTTGCAAGAAAACAATGAGAACGATAATGATATTGATGGTCAGACCATCATGCATCAAAGTGCCCACCAAGTCAAGAGCATGCATAGGCACAGACACACACACGACAATAAGAGGGCCACTCATCCCGCAAGAAGCAGAAATATGACAGAATAGAGGAAATGAACACATTAACTAAATATGATGTGTAGGAACTTGTCGATGTTGTTTCTGAGGTCGTGCAATATAACCTCACTAGTCTGAAGACATGGCAATTAAAAATTGCTACCCAAGTTGAGGGCCATCTCAATAACTTGATAGAGGCCATCCAGGATGTCAAAGCCACTATGGAGTCTGAGACATATGGTGTTGATCCTGGTATTCCACTAGTTACACCAATGATAGTGCCACCAATCAAAGTGATGACTCAAATATATGCACTGGAGGAAGACACAGAGACAAGTGCAGGTCCTGATGACAACAGTACCAAGATAGACTTCTCCAAGCTAGCCTTGAATGAAGTCTATGAAATTCAATAGGCAGCCATGTGTAAGATTTTTCTGAGGGAAAATTTTGTTGCTTATCATGCAACAAAATAGTTGTGAAAGGAAAATCTGCACAAGGCCCCTTTGAAGGAGAAAGAGCAAGAACTTCAGGGGTGCATCACCCTTCTTACTGAAAGAGAACAAGAAATAGTAGCATGTGAACAAATCCGCGTCACATTAGTGGACTCTATTAAAAATTCCATTGCAGCATTCACACCAGAGGTAGGAAAAGAATATGAGGAATCCTTGGCTAAAGTAACCAAGATCGCAAAGATCACGCAGGATCTTCGGCAGCAAGTGGAAGAGCTGCAATCCAGATAGATTCCAAGCACACCCCAAAGGTTCTTGAGGAAAGAAGAAGAGTAGTATCTAAAGTTGCTGAGAAAAGAGGAGAAGGATAAGTACTCTACACAAAGGCTTCAGATGCTGTCGCTACCATTTGGGGAGCTCTGCTTGAATATGAAACAAGAAAGAACATTAAGCAGAGTGCATGAGAGGAAGATGAGAAAATCAGCGTTGCAAAGGAAGAGATGAGGAGGCTACCCCACCCGTGGAAGGTCACAAAAAATGTAGAGATAAAAATACTGGATCAAGAAGTCTAGACCCTTCTCAAATGAGAACAAGCCAGGGAATATGAGGTAGAGACCCATCTGTCAAAAGCCAAGCAGCTCACAGACCTTGTTCATCCTGTGCAGCAAAAAATTCAAGGAATAGTACAATTGATAGAGGCGAGACCGTTGGAACATGTTCATTCCAAATATTTTGAGTAGTTGGCTACACAAGCAAAAGAAGTTGTAGAGGAAGTCACCAAGGTTCAATAGATGGTGAATACATTCCAAGACAAGGTTCTTCCTCCTACGTAGCCGAGCTGGTGCCAACAACTTAAAATTGTGCAAGGAAATAAAATTTTGCAATAAGACAAGTTTTGCAGAGAAATACCTTTTTGCTTAATTGCTTGAGATGAGCCACATGTGTGTGTTGGGGGCCTGTTCTCCTGGGAAAGGAGCACAAGGAAGAAGCTCACATGCAAGAAAAATAAGGTGCACTGCAGGTGCGATAAAAATAAGGGAAGGTCGCAAAGGAAGTAAAGGACCAATGCAGGAAAAATGGAGATGTGCACAACAAAGGAAAGGTGAGCACATGGGCATGTAGGTGATAATGGAAAGAAAATGACAGGTGCAGATCATGGCCATTTAAGGCTATGTAATCCTGTGACAATGCACGTGCAAGGGAATATTTGTAAGTCAGGCCGATAGTGCCTTGTCTCAGACCTTGATAGCCTATAACCATTTTTTATGGCTGATCATGACTTGTAACTGTTAAGAAGTGTGTATTCATCCTTGAGTGGTCTGAAAGAAGTTATAAATAGGGATAAACCACTCTGTATAAGGGTTGGTCATTAATAGTTATTTTTTTGGCTGTTCATTGGCACTCCATAGTGAAGGACATTGGTTTGCTATAATTTTGTAGAGATTAGAAGAAGAGAAGACTCAGGAAGAGTCTAGTAGTGATAGGAGGCTGTTGAGCCACATATATAGTTGTTGTGTGCATAGAACACTATGAGTAGGATTAGGGTAGAAGAACAAACTAGAGAGCATGAGAACCAAAATTCTGAGTCTTAAAGATATATCATATGATCAGTCTGCATCCTGTAGACTACAAGGTGCTATATCCGTTTCTCATTCTAGATGAAGAGCACCTTGGTGGTTTTTTTGAGATGTGTTTCCACCTTATCCCTTGTGTTTTGATGGGTGATTGATGCTGTGAATGTTTATGTGAATGGTTGTTATTTTCTTATTGTACGATGATGAAATATTCATTGAATGCATGATGTTATATTGTAATAAGTAAATGAATGTTTGAGAAAGCATCGTTGAAATATATTCATATATCAGCCTGTGCATAATGTCTCTTAAGTCACAACGTAAGTCGCATACGGTCTGTTAGTACGAGTCAGCTGCGTCGCACAAGTTGCGCCAGTTGTGAGGTTGAGAACAAGCTTAGGTTGCATGCGCTGACATATAGTTATGCTCATTCGTGCAAGTTTGAATCCATCATCCAACCATCTTGTTTCCTTTGTCAAGTTCCTTAGCCATGCACCAAGGGACTATAACCCCTGGTCAACTGTGGAAACATTGTTTCGATAGTTATGCATCAAACAGATATCTTGGGTGAGACTGCACCTTCTTTGTGGGCGTTGCTGATGGGGCTTGATTTGTTGGGCCAATATCTTGGGTGTTTGTTCGGTTGAAGGGATGGACAGAACCTAGGTTGTGTGAGTCAAGAAAAGTGGCCAACAATCATCTTCATTATCATCATGTTCATCATCATCATCACCATCATCACCATCCACATCACTATCATCATGATGTTGATCATCATTGTCTTCATCATCATGATAATCATTATCATGATCATATTCATCATCATCATCATTATCATGATGTTCAACATCATCGTCTTCATCATCATGATGTTTGTCATCATCATATTCATGATGATGATGATGATAATAATCATCATCATCATCATCATCAACATCATCATCATCATCATCATCATCATCATCTTCATCATCATCTTCTTCATCATCAACGTCATTTTCCAATTCAATACTTTTAAGGGTTCAACAATAAGAGTGACATACTATTCTGCAGCCTGCTTAAACCAAAATATTGGTAGCTTCTTCCATGTCCATGATTTTATTGTAAGCTCCATGCACGAGTCAGGAAAGCAAGCCCCAGTAAAGTTCATGGTGCCAACCAAAATATATGCCATCACAGCATTAAAATACATATTGTAGAGTATGTTTACAGATTAGATGATGTCCCCACTACCAAGTACCTCCAAATTAGGACCAAAGGTGGTTGCTAACCCTCTAATAGTAAAAGGAAAATATTCACAAGTGGAACAAAGGAAGAAAGTGCAATCATGAATTAGGTTGTATAGGGTTGGAAATTAAAACATGGACCTAAAATATGGATTCCCATAAACTTTCTTGGAAATTAATGGATAGTAGTATAGACATATATATGTGAAAATGAATATCACTGGAGGGATGGAATTATGAGGGATTGATGTCTAGAGAAGGAAGGTTTTCTCCTTGTGTTGCATAAGTAAGTATTGTGGTTTTCAAACAATTGATCCAACATAAAATCTCAATAGTGGTATACTTAGTAAATCCTTCCCTTTCCTTTCAGTTATAGAAATTGTCTTGATAATTCTATACATCCTTATTCACCTTAGTGGTGCCATAGGCTAGCTAGGGTGTGGAATGGATATTGTAGTATAAACAAAACAATTATTCCATGAAATTTTTAGGTCTATGTTTCCTTTGTCTATCCTCTATGTTTCCTCATTTCTGGCATATTCTTGCACCTTCGATCTGCAAACTCAGGACTACATTATTCATTTTTTCCAAAATTTGCAAACCCTAATTTCCATATTGTTTGGCTATTGTTATCTCTCATATACCTCTCAACATTTGGTTGTAAACCTAAATGATGGATTCATTCCATTCCATTCAATTGAATCCTAAACATGAATAATTCCATTCAATTCAACCCTAAATGATGGATCTGGATGCAATTGATACAACCTCAAAACCATAAAGGCTATCTGGACAAGATTTAGATGGGACAAATCAGTCATTTCCAACAATGTGACTTGAGGAAAAATTCCACTTCCTTATTTAAACATTTTTCTTCATGTCAAGCTAAGAATATTGTGACACTAGTAGAAAATGAGAAATTAATGACTAAAAAAATGACTAAAATCAGGCTATAAACGACTATTTTTGAGTCGGTGACTAATAGTAGCAAATTTCCACTATCTTAAAGCTAGTCGTATTTGACTAGTCATTAATAGCTTAACTTAGTAGTCATTTATAGACAATGATTTAGTCATTGATAGTCAATGATTTAGTCATTGTTTTATTCATTGGTAGTTAATGATTTAGTCATGGATTTAGTCATTGATTTAGTCACTGAGTTAGTCATTGATATAGTCACTGATTTAGTCACTGATTGCAACCATTAATGACCAAATATACGAATAAATAAACTACTAGATCTTAACATATTAATGACTAAGCTAAATACGACTAAGATACAGGAAATTAGCTACTAATAGTTGTATGTATGTGAATTTAGTCATTTTTGTAGTCACAAATGTTAGAATTTCATCATTAAGCTAGCATTATATTAGGATCTTTACTGAGAGAATAACAAGCACAACAATCAAACACAAGAGACAATGAACACAGTGTTTATCCTCAAGGAAACCATAAATGGAAAAACCCCGCAACTTCCTCAGAGATAGAATCAGCACCAAAATAGTAGAAGCCTCAAAACAGTAAGTGATCTCCCAACAACAATAATCTTCTTCTTGTCTAGCCCCAGTAACTTATCCTTCCTCAACTATGCGCTACACTTGAGTGTGTATGACTTGTGTGATAAATAGAGATCCCAGATCTCTATTTATACTAATCCCAACATGACTAAAACCCTACTAGGGCTGACCTCTACTTGGAGAGTCTAATAACTGTAGTGCCCCGAAACTGCAGGGACTTTAACCCTTACACAATCGGAGGGTTACCCACTATGACTTGACATGACTTATTTACATTATTTATTCTCCTGATCGAAACATTGGGGCATGACAACATGACTCAATTATATTATAGATACATCCCGGATAATCATCGGGTTACAATACATAAGATACATAGATGAATACATTCCGAAGTTACAAATACATCAACACTCCCTCTTAACTAGGAAGGTATTCTTTCGACACAATTTTCAGCACTGGTCTTCTTCTTTGTATCAACTGGATCATTTCCTCATCTGCATCTCAGGTCTTTTGAGTCTTCAAGTCATCTTCTAGTCATCAGATCTGGATCATCATGGGACATCATCACTGGATCTGGATCATCACCCAATCTGGATCATCATGAGGCATCATCACTGGATCTGGATCATCATTGGCTATCATCACTGGATCTAGATCATCACTGGATCTGGATAATCATTGGCTATCATCACTGGATCTGGATCATCATTGGATCTGGATCATCACTGCTGGATCATCATCACTAGATCTGGATCATCATCACTGGATCTAGATCATCACTAGGCATCATCACAGCTACTATCTCTTGATTCTTCTCATCATCAGAACCTCTACAGAGCCGGTCCTTTTTCATACTAGATGTATCATCTTAGATCTGGTCCTTTTTCTTACCAGATGAGGAAGCTACTCAGAGCTAGTCTCTTTTCATACTAGATGAGCCTTCCCAGAGCTAGTCCTTTTTCATACTAGGTAGGGCATCACAGAGATGGTCCTTTTTCATACCAGATGAGGCATCACAGAGCTGGTCCTTTTTCATACCAGATGTGGCAGCTACTCAGAGCTAGTCCTTTTTCATACTAGGTAGGGCATCACAGAGCTGGTACTTTTTCATACCAGATGAGGCATCACAGATGTCAAAACCACAAATTTTCCGAAAAATTTAAAATTTTTAATTTACATAATATTACATAAATGCAGTTAACTAATCATTTAATTAGTTAAAGGTTATCAGCTTATTATTAAAATTCATCTATTATTTGTGTAGAGTGGTAGAACAAATCTTTTCATTTTACTGACTTGTTTCTTTTTTCTAACATAAGGTGGGGCTGTCATGAAAACTGGGCTTACTTTGCTTTTGAGCTAATGCAAAAAGTTCCTTCTGTCCTTACAGATTACAGGTAAGAAGATTGGCTGCTGCAAGTAAAAATTCTGAAGTCTTTAAGTACAAGTTTTTTTTCAAATCAAAGTTCAGTAAGTCATTAGTCGCTAAGCACATATCAATGCTTACTGAGGTAAATCCATTATCTGTTCTTCATTCTAGCAGAGGTAGAAATATAGTTCTTAAGATTACTGATCTGTCTGATATCTATCATAGTTGTCAGTGTCAAAATATCTTTAAATAAGATTGTTTACAAGTAGAATATGAAAATCAAAAGTTTATGTTTAATAAAGCACAATTACTCTTACTTCGTAAACTGTATGAATAAGGGGTTTACAATTTACTGCTACTAAATTCAAACAATCCACTGATAGGGATATATTCATGCTGATGCACCCGGTCTTATTTACATTACCACTGATTCAAAATATGCTAAAGCTTATCTTAGGTCTGATGGATAACCTACTGCAAACTAGTTATTATTCTAATCATTAAAAGAATGTACAACATAAAAGTTTCAAGGTCTAACCGTTACGTTGATAAAATTTCACTTAAATGCCTTCACCTTCATATGTGATAAATTCTAAGTTAAGGACATTTATTCCATATGAAGCATTCATCAAAATATTTAGTTTCTATTTGCTCTTGTAAGCATTTATCAAACTTAGATGAATATGGCAAGACCATAAAGGTTAACATTATAACACAATAGTTACTATGGTTGAATCTACAACCTCCTTAAAGTCAACCATTAGTATACTCTATAATTATAATATAAGTGTTGGTGGAATACTTGTAAAAATAATATTCTTACTTAGCCATAGGTATTAAAATTCCCTCCTATAATCATGTTACAAACTTATTCTATTAATACTATAAAGTTTTAAATGACAAAGTAGTCATTCACCTGGATGAACAGGTCATAATCAAGTCCATGACAATTTAAGTTTATAGTCTTAATCTAAAGATAACTCTTAAAATATTTACCTTAGACATTTCAAGTTTGTATACAAGATGATGTTATTGCACTTACCACTCTAGATATAGTGCTCCTTAAATCAAATGTTTATTAAATAAAATATCATGATACAAGGTTCCTTGTCATATTGTTGGCTGTACCCACGATGAACATAGTGTTATCATTTTGTTGCATCGCATGGATGATAATATATTATAGCGTATTGTAATGATTTGTTAAACCTTGCATCGGTGGTAAGTTCCATGAAAAAGTTTACGTAATAACATAATATTTGTTATAATGTTCCAATGATAGGTTGACTCGGCCAGGACTAAGGTATAACCTTGGAGACAACCGAATGATTGTTAACACTGGATCCTCGTGATTAGCTCGTCAAAACTATAGAAAGGAAACCCACCGTGTCAAATTATTTACGTGGCGACGTGGATTCGTTTGGGCCATGCATCACAGGATTTAAAAGGGTCTTCTCCAAGACCTAGCTTATTATCCTCCCTCGCCTTCGGGAACTGGTCCATCTTCTGTGAAAGAAAACCGGCCGCTCTGTCACCTGTTTAGTGTTGTGACTGTCTATGGCTTCTCCTCCTTGGTTAACTTGGCCAATTGCTCCAAAGGGAAGGCCATTTCATGGATCTTCTGCTCATCATGCGTTAATCGTTCTCCTGTTTTCTTTTCGCTGCCTCCATTTCTAAAACTTGAAACCTTGACTGTGTCAGTCCTTACCATTCTCCTTCAGTTTACCACTACGGGAGTGGCTCCTCCTTTTGGAGTGTTGTGGTTTGAGTTTCACCATTTACTGTGCATTGTTGGAAGGAGTAATAGCTCGGATTTAGGGTTTTACCTAGTCCTTCAGTTATATGACGCGAAGGTTCCCTACTGTCATTGATTCATGAGTGTTGTAACGCCATTTCTTTTTCAACTGAATGGAAGACTCCTTGCTCGTGTTGGTCGCTGGTCGCTGCATTGTTGTTTATAACATTTCAGTTGCTAAGGTAAAAGAATTATTCATTTTCTTTTAATGATATTGCTAAATTCTTGTAAATACATCTCTTTTGCCTTTAATAAATATTTAACAGCCGGACGTATGTTGGTTTTTGCAGATGCGACCTGCCTCTCTTCTCTGTCTGCACAAAGAGTATGGGGTTGCGGTGATAAGGGGCCACGGTAAGCCCTGGTTTCTCCATGGCTCATCCACCTTGTGCAAACCCTTATGGGTATTGAGGGATTGGTCGTTGCAGCCTATTAGACACTCATGGATTTTGGTTGTTTTTGGTTGTTTGTTCGCTGTTTAACACCGTTTGGTTAATACCCTAGCTCTATTGCAGGGCTCTCCGGCCTCGGCTGTGAGTATAAATTTTATTTTGTATATATTCCTATGTTTATAGTAAAAGAACAGGCTGTAAGTCTTGATGTGTAATTTATCAGTATGTTCGTGGGTTATTATTACAGAACTAGTTTTTACAGTCATTACTTTTGTATATTATGAATGAATAGGGTTTTTACCCTAATTTGATAGTGAAGAAAAAGAACTCCGTTCCTTCTTTTTTCAAAAATTACTGCTAAGTTGAAAAGTCCTTCTGCATTGTTAGGGTTACTAGTTATATTTATAATATGTAAAGAAGATCGATAAAAGAGCATCCTGTACTTATGTTGTTTACTTCCTGCACAAAATGCATTTGACTTGTTTATTGTTAAAATAATATTATTATTAGGGTTTCTAGACCTGGTTTATAATTTGACTTTCTTGTTAATAAATTTTGTAACTATTGATGTATAGTTTATACCCTTTTTAATGATATAGGGTTCTTATGTCTTCCTTTTTACAATAATTTTAAGTACTGTCAGAATACATGTAGCTCAGACAATATAATTAATTCTGGAATATAATTGCAGTAATGAGAATACTATTTATATTATTAGTAATAACATTCCTATATTGCATAAATAAAGTACCTTATTCCTGTTATAATAATTATATTATCTCTCTGTGATTACTTTAGCCTCTATAATAATATTCTTAGTTTATTTTATAAGTATATCGAAATAGTACCTGTTATTTAATTCTTGTGTAATTTATGCTATACTATCTATGTTCTTTTGTAATTAATTTTTTTTCTTAGTTATGATATTTATTTATATATATCCAGAATTTAATTAACTCTATCCAGAGTTTATCTTATAAGCACAAATATTAACATTTGTTCATATTCTAAATAAAAAGAATAACAGTTCTGGAAACTTGTTCGAGCTTAGTCCCAATAAAAAGAAGGAACAATAATGAAATGAATACATCACAAAACATTCATAAAATCTAGACCAGATTGGTTTGACAGTAGTATCTAATGATTATATAACTATTCCTACTTTCATTTTTATTTTTAGACATATAGTAGTGAAGTTATTCTAATCTAGAAGAAAAGAACTGTATGGTAAAAGAGTAAATAAATCTAGTCTAAAATCTACTCTAGAACGATTATTATACTCTTCTATTTATTATCTACAATATAAAATTACTGAAAGCAAAATATAGTACAAGGAAGTAGTTTTTAACTAAGAACTCATACAACTATCAATAAAATATCTTTTCTGAAAATAGATTAAGAAACTACTACTCTGCAATTCTCATCATGCTATTCTTATTTAAATTTACCACTGTGCTGGAGTACGGTCTGGTAAAACCTAGATGTGGAAAAACACAGTGGGTATTTATCTTTCATCAAAAGATTCCATTACTAATAAACTAAATCATTTACATTACTAAACCAGTTAACTCTTATATCATAAACTGTAAACATAACATTCAACCATTCACAGTATTTAAACAAAGACAGTTAAGTGACAGAACCTGCTTGATATTTGGACAACAACAACAATGGGAGGTCGTTCCTCCCTACCAAATCCTAGAGAGCGCTCAAACAACGACTCCTCAGGACCCCCGAGCTTTCTCTGGTCTCCCTGGCTGGAACTAGGTGCAGCAATCATCAGATACCAGTCTTCAAGCTTAGTATTAATCCATAACTTATCAGTAAGTTCTCTCAGCTAACCAGCTATAAATAACCAAGTTACTGCAGCATTCCTCTCAGAACAACTTCCTTACTGTTTTTGCCTTTTTCCCCAATGAATTTCCTGAATATCATTTGTAGAAATTCAGGCCTGCAGTAGATTAATTTCACTCACAGCAATTAACAATTGATCATGCAAAATTATCAACAATGGAGACTGAATATGGAGCTGTA
>LPNX011168757.1:101438-189271 GCA_001517045.1 Pseudotsuga menziesii
CACCTGAATGATTTTTCGCTGGAAAATATCTGAGTAGCCTCAGCTCTATTCATTGGGTACTTTTAAAAGATTGCCTAGGTCTTTTTGGGTTAGTTGTCATTTAATGAGCCACCTTCTCTGATCCCACTTTCTTGGGGAATCATGACCCCAATTGTAGGGAAGTTTCCACTTGCAACTTAGGAAGTTTTTGAGGATGCTGCCACTTGTATTTTGCCCTCCACCTAGTTCCATCCACCAGTTTGACTAGTAACCTCTTTTTAACAACTCTCCCATGCTGTTGTCTCCATAATTTATTTATTTATAATAAAATATTCTCAATTACATTCCACTTCTGTTGACTCTGCTGAATCATCAGTTCCTACTTAGCATTAAATTTAACATAATGTCTCAGGAATATAATTAAAACAATTTAACATTATTTTTACAAAATTGGGGTATGTGACATACACACCCCCTTAAAATGTAACATCGTCCTCGATATTACTTATTCTTCCTCCTCTGCAACCTCCTGGAACAGATTCGGGTATGCTTCCCGCATCTTACTTTCCAGTTCCCAGGTAGCTTCTTCAGAACTAAGGTGCTTCCATTGCACCTTCAACTGTCCAATTGTGCGTGTTTCAGAGTAATTTCCCTCCTCCCGAGGATATAGTCCGGTTCAACCAGAACTTCTCCTTCTGGTTCCACCTGTACAACATTCCAATCAATCACATGAGTAGCATCATGAACGTACTTTTTCAGAACAGAAATATGAAAAACATTATGCACTTTCAAGTTAGGTGGTAACGCTAGCTGATATGCAACTTGACCAATTCTGGATAAAATTTCAAACGAACCACAGTAACGTGGTGCTAGCTTTGCACAACTCCCCAGTATTAGAGAGCTTTTCTTTGGTCTTACCTTTATAAACACATGCTCACCCACATGGAAATATTTGGGAGTTCTTTTTAAATCTGCTTGGCTCTTTTGCCGATCCTGTGCTACCTTTAAATTTTCCTGCACTTGTTTCACAATCTGTTCCATTTCCTTCAATAACTATGGTCCTAACACTAATCTATCTACTAGATTATTCCAGGAGATAGGAGTGTTGCATTTACACCCATACAGAATTTCAATTGGACTAAACTTAGCTGATGACTGATAGTTGTTATTGTATGCAAACTCTGCTAAATGCAAGTAGTCTTCCCACTTACCTGGCTGATCTTTAACATACATCCTTAGCAAATCTTCCAGCACTTTATTCACTCTTTGTTTCTGTCCATATATTTGAGGATGGAAGGAGGTGCTAGAATTCAGTGTTGTATTCAATCCCTTAAACAAGGATTTCCAGAAATTCCTTGTGAATTTAGGATCCTTGTCTGAAATGATAACCTTCGGTACACCATGTAGCCAAAAAATCTTCTTTAAGAATATGTCAGCTATGTTAGCAGCCTTGTAAGTAGTTTTAACAGGAATGAAATGTGCTTCTTTACTTAATTTATCTACCACCACCATAATTGAATCATTCTGATTCTGATTTCTAGGCAATTTAGTAATAAAATCCAAGCTGATTACTTCCCATTTCCAACTAGGAATAGGCAAAGGTTGCAGTAAACCAGCTGGATGTTGGTGTTTTGTTTTCACTTGTTGACAGTCCAAACATCGAGCTATATACTCAGCTACTTCGGATTTCATATTAGACCAGAAATATTCTTTTCTTATCATGGTTACAGTCTTTTGGTAGCCTAGATGTCCTGAGTAAGGTGTTTTATGAACTTCGTCCAGAATCAACAATTTAGTCTTAGGCACATTAGGCACATACAGTTTGTCGTTAAACAATAAAAATCCATCTTTATTTAGACTATAACCTTTTATTAAGGTTTCTGTAGGTTCTTCTTTAGCTGTAACTGGTAATTTTTTATAAATTTCATCCTGTTTTATCCCTTCTGTAAGCTGTTCATTTAAATCAGAAGCATAAGTGCTGATTGCTGCTATAAAATTCAGCTTTGCATTTCTTCTTAAAGCATCAACCACCTTATTTTCTTTTTCTTTTATGTGTTGAATTTTGAAATCATATTCACTCAAGAAGGCTAACCACCTTGCTTGTCTTGCATTTAAGTTGGGATGATCTAAAAGATATTTCAGACCTTTATTATCGATCATTAAAATAAACTTTCTTCCTATTAAGTGGCATCGCCACATTTTTAAGGCATGTATAATAGCTGCAAGTTCTAAATCATAAGTTGCATAATTCTTTTCGTGGATTTTTAACTTCCTGGACTCATAGGCAATGACATGCCCGTCTTGAGTCAGCACACTGCCTAAACCATCATTACAAGCATCAGTGCATACCGTGAAATCCTTATTAGGATATGCTATTCTTAGAATAGGCGCAGTTGTTAATAAGGTTACTAATTTCTTAAAACTTTCTTCACACTTTGAGTTCCAATCAAATTTCTTGCCTTTTGTTTTACAATGAAGTGATTGGATTAGCTATTTTTGAAAAGCCTTCAATGAATCTCCGGTAATAACCCGTAATTCCCATGAATGACCTAACATCTGTTACGTCTTTTGGAACTGGCCAATCTTCGATAGTCTGAATTTTTTTAGGATCAACTGAGATCCTTTCCTTGGTCACACTTGCTAAACCTTGCGAAGAGCTGTTGCTCTCGCAACTCTTGTAAAACTATCCTTAAGTGTTCTTTATGTTCTGCTTCATTTTTAGAGTAAATTAAGATGTCATCGATAAATACGACAACAAATTTATCTAAATATTTATGCATTGTATTATTCATTAGACACATAAAGACAACTAGGGCATTGGTAATCCCAAATGGCATTATGACAAATTCGTAATGTCCATACCTTGTTCTGAAGGCTGTCTTGAAAATATCCTCATCTTTAATCCTTACCTGATGATATCCTGATCTTAGGTATATCTTTGAGAACACCGTAGCTCCACGTAGCTGATCAAACAGATAATCTATGCGGGGCAATGTATATCTGTTTTAATAGTCATCTTATTTAGTTCGCGGTAATCTATGCATAGTCGCATAGTTCCGTCTTTCTTTTTGACAAAGATGACCGGTGCTCCCCAAGGGGACACACTAGGTCAAATGTACTTCTTATCTATTAACTCTTTTAACTGTGATTTTAGTTCATTAAGTTCTAAAATATTCATACAATATGGAGCTTTCGAGCTAGGTACCGCACCTGGCACCAATTCAATAGTGAAATCCAATTCCCTCATGGGAGGTAATCATGAAATTTCCTCTGGAAAGACATCAGTAAATTCATTTAAAACAGGAATATATTCTATTTTTAACTTATATTTTTCAGACCTACTTGCCTCATCTGTAATGGTTACAGCATAGGCTTTACACCCTTTCCTAACTGCTCTTTTAAGTTGTAAAGCAGAAATCTGCCTAATCACAGTTTTCCTAGGAATACCCTTAACTGTTACTGGTTGTTCATTATTATTTACGCACGTAAATGTTTTATCATAACAGTCTAAAACTACCTTATGCTGCTCTAACCAATACATACCAATTAATAAATCATACGAGCCAAGTGGTAAAACATTAAGCTTAACTGTAGTTTTAAAATCATCCATCAATAAAGCACATATTTTCACATAACATGTTGCTTTTCTTTTTGCCCCAGTGGCTAATTGAACTAACCAGGAACTATCAAACTTTTCAACAGTCAAATTACACTTTTCCACTATCTGAAGTGAAATGTAACTAAGACTAGCTCCTGGATCAATTAAAATGGTTACAGGGGTTTGATTAACCATACCTTCCACTTCCACCATGGAAGTCTGATAGTCATCTTGGTGGTTCTCCAAAGCTGCATTTATTCTGGGCATAGTCCTCGCAAATTCTCCAATGGTCATTTCATCCTGCACAGTGTGAATATTGTTGTTTGAATTTTTCCGATTTGGGCAGACCGAGGCATAGTGCGGGCCATTGCATTCCTAGCACTTAACAGGCTCCTTCCGTTCGAAATTCTTAGAGAAATTCCCATGATTGTTTGTAGCTTACTTGCCTTTAAAGTTACTGGAATTATTAGAATTAGTAGAAGCACCATTTCCATTTCCTTGGAAGTTCTTACTGTTAGAATAATTTCTGTTCTTATTATTTTTGAAATTCTTCTGAGGTGCGAATTCCTTTTTCTTGAACTCAGGCTGACTGTTGTTTTTCTTAGCCTTCCATTTGGCTATGCATTCTTTCTTCTTGTTATGTTCAAAACAAAAATTAGCCTTTCACATGGCTTTCTCTAGAGTCTTCGGGTTATCATACTTGATTATGTCCTTAGTGTGATATGGCAGACAACTGAGAAACCGCTGCACTTTAGGTTTCTCATCGACTAAATAAGGTACATACCTCAACAAGTTTAATAATTTATTGTTTAGATCCTTCATAGTCATGGATCCCAACTTTAATTCATAAAATTCTTTAGCTCTTTCTTCATAATATTGTTCGGACAGAAATTTCTTCTTGAAGTACCTTTTAAAGGTACTCCAATTAACTTATTTTTCCTTGATCACCTTGACTCTTTTCAGATCTTGCCACCATATGTCTGCTTTTCTAATGAGATTATAGATTTCCATTCTTTCCTTCAGCTTATTTGAATAGTTGTATATCTGAAAATATTTCTTCGTCCCCGGATAACCAGGACTCTGCTTCCTCCCATTTTTCAGTCTCTCCGTTGAAAGTTGGGGGCTTTATTTTTTTAAACTCCTCGGAAATCTCTTCATATGGTCTATACTTCTTCTTTCTATCATACAACTCAGCCTCACTAATGTCACTAGTAGTGTAATAACTTTGTTGTTCCTTGAACCCTTCAGATGATGAACTGCTTTCAGCTTTAGCCAGCTTCATCTTTTTATATCCTTTCTGATGGCTAGCTTCCTCAGATTCGGATCTTTTGCTCCTCCCTTCAGTCTGATATTTTTTTGTCAAAATTTGGTTCAACTCTTCTTGAGTCTTCAAAATCCTTTCATTGTCCTTCTTGACTGATTCCATTTTAGTCTTCAAATCCTTTATAGTCTGCATCAGCTCTGAAGAATGAGCAGTTACCTCTTCTAACATAGGTTCTCTGGACATTTGTCTTGTCTCGGTGTTTGGAGACTCCTCCTCAGCATATTCTCCTAGCTTCTCCATACCTGCCTGTTAGATTCAGAAAAAGAAATTTTCTGCTTCTTTACATAAAACAGAATATAGATTAGTATATTGTTTTTACTGTTCTATGGAAACTAGTTGGGCTGCATTGAGGCCTAGTGTTTGAACCATGCTCTGATACCACATGTCAAAACCCCAAATTTTCTGAAAAATTTAAAATTTTTAATTTACATAATATTACATAAATGCAGTTAAGTAATCATTTAATTAGTTAAAGGTTATCAGCTTATTATTAAAATTCATCTGTTATTTGTGTAGAGTGGTAGAAAAAATCTTTTCATTTTACTCACTTGTTTCTTTTTGCTAACATAAAGTGGGGCTGTCATGAAAACTAGGCTTACTTAGCTTTCGAGCTAATGCAGAAAGTTCCTTCTGTCCTTACAGATTATAGGTAAGAAGATTGGCTGCTGCAAGTAAAAATTCTAAAGTCTTTAAGTACAAGTTTGTTTTCAAATCAAAGTTCAGTAAGTCATTAGTCGCTAAGCACATATCAATGCTTACTGGGGTAAATCCATTATCTGTTCTTCATTCTAGTAGAGGTAGAAATATAGTTCTTAAGATTACTGATCTGTCTGATATCTATCATAGTTGTCAGTGTCAAAAGATATTTAAATAATATTGTTTACAAGTAGAATATGAAAATCAAAAGTTTATGTTTAAGAAAGCACAATTACTCTTACTTCGTAAAGTGTATGAATAAGGGGTTTACAATTTACTGCTACTAAATTCAAACTATCCACTGATAGGGATATATTCATGCTGATGCACCCGGTCTTATTTACATTACCACTGATTCAAAATATACTAAAGCTTATCTTAGGTCTGATGGATAACCTACTGTAAATGAGTTATTATTCTAATCATTAAAAAAATGTACAACATAAAATTTCAAGGTCTAACCGTTACGTTGATAAACTTTATCTTAAATGGCTTCACCTTCATATGTGATAAATTCTAAGTTAAGGACATTTATTCCAGATGAAGGATTCATCAAGATATTTAGTTGCTATTTGCTCTTGTAAGCATTTATCAAACTTAGATGAATATGGCAAGACCATAAAGGTTAACATTATAACACAATAGTTACTATGGTTGAATCTACAACCTCCTTAAAGTCAACCATTAGTACACTCTATAATTATAATATAAGTGTTGGTGGAATACTTGTAAAAATAATATTCTTACTTATCCATAGGTATTAAACTTCCCTCCTATAATCATGTTACAAACTTATTCTATTAAGACTGTAAAGTTTTAAAGGACAAACTAGTCATTCACCTGGATGAACATGTCATAATCAAGTCCATGACAATTTAAGTTTATAGTCTTACTCTAAAGATAACTCTTAAAATCTTTACCTTAGACATTTCAAGTTTGTATACAAGATGATGTTATTGCACTTACCACTCTAGATATAGTGCTCCTTAAATCAAATGTTTATTAAATAAAATATCATGATACAAGGTTCCTTGTCATATTGTTGGCTTTACCCACAATGAACATAGTGTTATCATTTTATTGCATCGCATGGGTGATAATATATTATAACGTATTGTAATGAGTTGTTAAACCTTACATCGGTGGTAATTTCCACGACAAAGTTTATGTAATAACATAATATTTGTTATAATGTTCCAATGATAGGTTGACTCAGCCGGGACTAAGGTATAACCTTGGAGACAGCTGAATTATTGTTAACGTTGTATCCTCGTGATTAGCTCGTCAAAACTATAGAAAGGAAACCCATCGTGGCAAATTATTTGCATGGAGACATGGATTCGTTTGGGCCATGCATCGCATGATTTAAAAGAGTCTTCTCCAAGACCTAGCTTATTATCCTCCCTCACCTTCGGGCACTGGTACATCTTCTGTGAAAGAAAACCGGCCGCTTTGTCACATGTGTAGTGCTGTGACTGTCTATGGCCTCTCCTCCCTGGTTAACTTGCCCAATTTCTCCAAAGGGAAGGCCATTTCATGGTGCTTCTCCTCATCATGCGTTAATCGTTGTCCTGTTTGCTTTTCGCTGCCTCCATTGCTAAAACTTGAACCCTTGACTGTGTCAGTCCTTACCATTCTCCTTTCGTTTACCACTATGGGAGTGGCTCCTCCTTTTGGAGTGTTGTGGTTTGAGTTTCACCATTTACTGTGAGTTGCTAGAAGGAGTAACAGCTCGGCTTTAGGGTTTTAGCTAGTCCTTCAGTTATATGACGCGAGGGTTCCCTGCTGTCAGTGATTCATGAGTGTTGTAACACCATTTCTTTTGAAACTGAATGGCACACTCCTTGCTCGTGCTGGTTGCTGCATTGTTGTTTATAAATTTTCAGTTGCTAAGGTAAAAGAATTATTTGTTTTCTTTTAATGATATTGCTAAATTCTTGTAAATACATCTCTTTTTGCTTTAATAAATATTTAACAGCTGGACTATGTTGATTTTTGCATATACGACCTGCCTCTCTTCTCTGTCTGCATAAAGAGTATGGGGTTGCGGCGATAAGGGGCCACGGTAAGCCCTGGTTTCTCCATGGCTCAAACACCTTGTGCAAACCCTTATGGGTATTGAGGTATTGGTCGTTGCGGCCTGTTAGACCCTCATGGATTTTGGTTGTTTTTGGTTGTTTGTTCACTGTTTAACACTGTTTGGTTAAGACCCTAGCTCTATTGCAGGGCTCTTCGGCCTCGGCCATGAGTATAAATTTTATTTTGTATATTACTATGTTTATAGTAAAAGAACAGGCTGTAAGTCTTCATGTGTAATTTCTCAGTACAGCCGTGGGTTATTATTACAGAACTGGGTTTTACAGTCATTACTTTTGTATATTATGAATGAATAGGGTTTTTACCCTAATTTGACAGTGAAGAAAAATAACTCCGTTCCTTCTTCTTTATAAAATTACTGCTAAGTTGAAAAGTGCTTCTGCAATGTTAGGGTTACTAGTTATATTTATAATATGTAAAGAAGCTCGATAAAAGAGCATCCTATACTTCTGTTGTTTACTTCCTGCACAAAATGCATTTGACTTGTTTTTTGTTAAAATAATATTATTATTAGGGTTTCTATACGTGGTTTATAATTTGACTTTCTTGTTAATAAATTTTGTAATTATTGATGTATAGTTTATACCCTTTTTAATGATATAGGATTTTTATGTCTTTCTTCTTACAATAATTTTAAGTACTATCAGTATACTTGTAGCTCAGACAGTATAATTAATTCTGGAATATACTTACAATAATGAGAATACTATTTATATTATTAGTAATAATATTCCTATATTGCATAAATAAATTACCTTATTCCTGTTATAATAACTATATTATCTCTCTATGATTACTATAGCCTCGATAATAATATTCTTAGTTTATTTTATAAGTATATCGAAATAGTACCTGTTATTTAATTCTTGTGTAATTTATGCTATACTATCTATGTTCTTTTGTAATTAATTTGTTTTCTTAGTTATGATATTTATTTATATATATCCAGAATTTAATTAACTCTATCCAGAGTTTATGTTGTAAGCACCAATATTAACATTTGTTCATATTTTGAATAAAAAGAATAACAGCTCTGGAAACTTGTTTGAGCTCAGTCCCAATAAAAAGAAGGAACAATAATGAAATGAATACATCACAAAACATTCATAAAATCTAGACCAGATTGGTTTGACAATAGTATCTAATGATTATATAACTATTCCTATTTTCAGTTTTATTATTAGACATATAGTAGTGAAGTTATTCTAATTTGGAAGAAAAGAATTGTATGGTAAAAGAGTAAATAAATCTAGTCTAAAATCTACTATAGAGCGATTATTATACTCTTCTATTTATTCTCTACAACATAAAATTACTGAAAGAAAAATACAGTACGAGGAAGTAGTTTTTAACTAAGAACTCATACAACTGTCAATAAAATATCTTTTCTGAAAATAGATTAAGAAACTACTACTCTGCAATTCTCATCATGCTATTTTGATTTAAATTTACCCCTGTGCTGGAGTACGATCTGGTAAAACCCAGATGTGGAAAAACACAGTGGGTCTTTATCTTTCATCAAAAGATTCCATTACTAATAAACTAAAACATTTACATTACTAAACCAGTTAACTCTTATATCATAAACTGCAAACATAACATTCAACCATTCACAGTATTTAAACAAAGACAGTTAAGTGACAAAACCTGCTTGATCTTTGGACAACAACAGCAATGGGAGGCCGTTCCTCCCTACCAACTCCTGGAGAGTGCTCAAACAACGACTCCTCAGGACCCCCGAGCTTGCTCTAGTCTCCCTGGCTGGAACTAGGTGTAGCAATCGTCAGATCCCCATCTTCAAACTCAGTATTAATCCAGAACTTATCAGTAAGTTCTCCCAACTAACCAGCTATAAATAACCAAGTTACTACAACATTCCTCTTAGAACAACTTCCTTACTATTTTTCCCTTTTTCCCCAATGAATTTCCTGAATATCATTCACCTGAATGATTTCTCTCTGGAAAATATCTGAGCGGCCTCAGCTCTATTCATTGGGTACTTTTAAAAGATTGCCTAGGTATTTTTGGGTTAGTTGTCATTTAATGAGCCATCTGCTCTGATCCCACTTTCTTGGGGAATCATAACCCCAATTGTAGGGAAGTTGCCACCTGCAACTTAGGAAGTGTTCGAGGATGCTAGCACTTGTCCTTTTCCCTCCACCTAGTTCCATCCACCAGTTTGACCAGTAACCTCTTTTTAACAGCTCTCCCATGCTGTTGTCTCCACAATTTATTTATTAATAATAAAATATTCTGAATTACATTCCACTTCTGTTGACTCTACTGAGTCACCAGTTCCTACTTATTAAATTTAACATAATGTCTCAGGAATATAATTAAAACAATTTAACATTATTTTTACAAAATTGGGGTATGTGACATACACACCCCCTTAAAATGTAACATCGTCCTCGATGTTACTTATTCTTCCTCCTCTGCAACCTCCTGGAACAGATTCGGGTATGCTTTCTGCATCTTACTTTCCAGTTCCCAAGTAGCTTCTTCAGGACTAAGGTGCTTCCATTGGACCTTAAACTGTCCAATTGTGCGGTTCCGCAGAGTAATTTCCCTCCTCCCGAGGATACAGTCCTGTTTCATCAGAACTTCTCCTTCTGGTTCCACCTTTACAACATTCCAATCAATCACATGAGTAGCATCATGAACATACTTTTTCATAATAGAAATATGAAAAACATTATGCACTTTCAAGTTAGGTGGTAACACTAGCTGATATGCAACTTGATCAATTCTGGATAAAATTTCAAACGGACCACAGTAACGTGGTGCTAGCTTTGTACAACTCCCCAATCTTAGAGATATTTTATTTGGTATTATTTTTATAAACACATGCTCACCCACCTAGAACTCTTTGGGAGTTGTTTTTAAATCCGCTTGGCTCTTTTGCCGATCCTGTGCTACCTTTAAATTTTCCTGCACTTATTTCACAATCTGTTCCATTTCCTTCAATAATTCTCATCCTAACACTAATCTATCCACTGGATTATTCCAGGAGATAGGAGTGTTGCATTTACTCCCATACAGAATTTCAAATGGACTGAACTTAGCTGATGACTGATAGTTTTTATTGTATGCAAACTCTGCTAAATGCAAGTAGTCTTCCCACTTACCTGACTGATCTTTAACATACATCCTTAACAAGTCTTCCAGCACTTGATTCACTCTTTCTGTCTTTCCATCTGTTTGAGGATGGAAGGAGGTGCTGAAATTTAGTGTTATATTCAATCCCTTAAACTAGGATTTCTAGAAATTCCCTGTGAATTTAGGATCCCTGTCTGAAATGATAACCTTCGGTACACCATGTAGCCAAAAAATCTTCTTTAAGAATATGTCAGCTATGTTTGCATCCTTGTAAGTAGTTTTAACAGGAATGAAATGTGCTTATTTACTTAATTTATCTACCACCACCATAATTGAATGATTCTGATTCTGATTTCTGGGAAATCCAGTAATAAAATCCAAGCTGATTACTTCCCATTTCCAACTAGGAATAGGCAAAGGTTGTAGTAAACCAGCTGGATGTCGGTGTTCTGTTTTCACTTGTTGACAGTCCAAACATCGAGCTATATACTCAGCTACTTCGGATTTCATATTAGGCCAGAAATATTCTTTTCTTATCATGGTTATAGTCTTTTGGTAGCCTGGATGTCCTAAGTAAGGTGTTTTATGAACTTCGTCCAGAATCAGCAATTTAACCTTAGGCACATTAGGCACATACAATTTTTCCTTACACAATAAAAATCCATCTTTATTTAGACTATAACCTTTTATTAAGCTTTCTGTAGGTTCTTCTTTAACTGTAACTTGTAATTTTTTATAAATTTCATCCTGTTTTATCCCTTCTGTAAGCTTTTCATTTAAATCAGAAGCATAAGTGCTGATTGCTGCTGTAAAATTCAGCTTTGCATTTCTGCTTAAAGCATCAACCACCTTATTTTCTTTTCCTTTTATGTGTTGAATTTCAAAATCATATTCACTCAAGAAGGATAACCACCTTGCTTGTCTTGCATTTAAGTTGGGCTGATCTAAAAGATATTTCAGACCTTTATTATCAGTCATTAAAATAAACTTTCTGCATATTAAGTGGTGTCGCCACATTTTTAAGGCATGTATAATAGCTGCAAGTTCTAAATCATAAGTTGCATAATTTTTTTCATGGATTTTTAACTTCTTGGACTCATAGGCAATGACATGTCCGTCTTGAGTCAGCACACCACCTAAACCATCACTACAAGCATCGGTGCATACCACGAAATCCTTATTAGGATCTTTTATTCTTAGAATAGGCGCAATTGTTAATAAGGTTTTTAATTTCTTAAAACTTTCTTCACACTTTAAGTTCCAATCGAATTTCTTTCCTTTCTTTTGCAAGGAAGTGATTGGATTAGCTATTTTTGAAAAGCCTTTAATGAATCTCCGGTAATAACCTGTAATTCCCATGAATGACCTAACATCTGTTACATATTTTGGAACTGGCCAATCTTCGATAGCCCGAATATTTTTAGGATCAACTGAAATACCTTCCTTAGTCACTACATGACCTAAGTACTGGATTTCATCCTTAAAAACGTCACACTTGCTAAACTTCGCGAAGAGCCGTTGCTCTTGCAACTCTTGTAAAACTATCCTTAAGTGTTCTTTATGTTCTGTTTCAGTTTTAGAGTAAATTAAGATGTCATCGATAAATACGAAAACAAATTTATCTAAATATTTATGCATTATATTATTCATTAGACACATAAAAATAGTTGGGGTGTTGGTAAGCCCAAATGGTATTACGACAAATTCGTAATATCTATACCTTGTTCTGAAGGCTGTCTTGAAAATATAGTCATCTTTAATCCTTACTTGATGATATCCTGATCTCAGGTCTATCTTTGAGAACACCGTAGCTCCATGTAGCTGATCAAATAGATCATCTATGCGGGGCAACAGATATCTGTTTTTAATAGTCATCTTATTTAGTTGGTGGTAATCTATGCATAGTCGTATAGTTTCGTCTTTCTTTTTGACAAAGATGACCGGTGCTCCCCAAGGGGACACACTGGGTCGAATGTACTTCTTATCTATTAACTCTTTTAACTGTGATTTTAGTTCATTAAGTTCTAAAATATTCATACGATACGGAGCTTTCGAGCTAGGCACCGCACCTGGCACCAATTCAATAGTGAAATCTAATTCCCTCCTAGGAGGTAATCTCAGAATTCCCTCTGGAAAGACATCAGTAAATTCATTTAAAACAGGAATATCTTCTATTTTTAACTTATCTTTTTTAAACCTACTTGCCTCATCTGTAATGGTTACAGCATAGGATTTACACCCTTTCCTGACTGCTCTTTTAAGTTCTAAAGCAGAAATTTTCCTAATCACAGTTTTCCTAGGAATACCCTTAACTATTACTGGTTGTTCATTATTATTTACGCACGTAAAGGTTTTATCATAATAGTTTAAAACTACCTTATGCTGCTCTAACCAATCCATACCAATTAATAAATCATACGAGCCAAGTGGTAAAACATTAAGCTTAACTGTAGTTTTAAAATCATCCATCAGTAAAGCACATTCTTTAACATAACATGTTACTTTCCTTTTTGCCCCAGCGGCTAATTGAACTAACCAGGAACTATCAAACTTTTCAACAGTCAAATTACACTTTTCCACTATCTGAGGTGAAACCTAACTAAGACTAGCTCCTGGATCAATTAAAATGGTAATAGGGGTTTGATTAACCATACCTTCCACTTCCACCATGGAAGTCTGATAGTCAGCTTGGCGGTTCTCCAAAGCTGCATTTATTCTGGGCATAGTCCTCACAAATTCTCCAATGGTCATTTCATCCTGCACAGTGTGAATATTGTTGTTTGACTTTTTCCGATTTGGGCAGACTGAGGCATAGTGTGGGCCATTGTATTCCTAGCACTTAACAGGCTCCTTCCGTTCGAAATTCTTAGTGAAATTCCCATGATTGTTTGCAGCTTCCTTTCCTTTAAAGTTACTGAAATTATTAGAATTAGTAGAAGCACCATTTATATTTCCCTGGAAGTTCTTACTGTTAGAATAATTTCTGTCCTTATTATTTTTGAAATTCTTTTGAGGTGCAAATTCCTTTTTCTTGAACTCAGGTTGACTGTTGTTTTTCTTAGCATTGCAGTTGGCTATGCCTTCTTTCTTCTTGTTTTGTTCAAAACAAAAATTAGCCTTTCGCATGGCTTCCTCCAGAGTCTTCGGGTTATCATACTCGATTATGTCCTTAATGTGATATGGCAGACAGTTGAGAAACTGTTGCACTTTAGGTTTCTCATTGACTAAATAAGGTACATACCTCAACAAGCTTAATAATTTACTATTTAGATCCTTCATAGTCATGGATCCCAACTTTAATTGGTAAAATTATTTAGCTCTTTCTTCATAATATTGTTCGGACATAAATATCTTCTTGAAGTACCTTTTAAAGGTACTCCAATTAACTTCTTTTTCCTTGATCCCTTGTCTCTTTTCAGATCTTGCCACCATATGTCTGCTTCTCCAGTGAGATTATAGATTGCCATTCTTGCCTTCAGCTGATTTGAATAGTTGTATATCTGAAAATATTTCTTCATCTCGGATAACCAGGACTCTGCTTCCTCCCATTTTTTAGTCTCTCCGTTGAAAGTTGGGGGATTTATTTTTTTAAACTCCCCGGAAATCTCTTCATATGGTCTATACTTCTTCTTTCTGTCATACAACTCAACCTCACTACTGTCACTAGTAGTGTAATAAATTTGTTGTTCCTTGAACCCTTCAGATGATGAACTGCTTTCAACTTTAGCCAGCTTCATCTTTTTATATCCTTTTTGATGGCTAGCTTCCTTAGATTCAGATCTTTTGCTCCTCCCTTCAGTCTGAAATTTTTCCACCAAAATTTGGTTCAACTGTTCTTGAGTCTTCAAAATCCTTTCATTGTCCTTCTTGTCTGATTCCATTTCAGTCTTCCAATCTTTTATAGTCTGCATCAGCTCTGAAGAATGAGCAGTTACCTCTTCTAACATAGGTTCTCTGGACATTTGTCTTGTCTCGGTGTTTGGAGACTCCTCCTCAGCATATTCTCCTAGCTTCTCCATACCTGCCTATTAGATTCAGAAAAAGAAATTTTTTGCTTCTTTACATAAAACAGAATATAGATTAGTATATTGTTTTTACTATTCTACGGAAACTAGTTGGGCTGCATTGAGGCCTAGTATTTGAACCATGCTCTGATACCACATGTCAAGACCCCAAATTTTCTGAAAATTTTAAAATTTTTAATTTACATAATATTACATAAATGCAGTTAGCCAATCATTTAATTAGTTAAAGGTTATCATCTTATTATTAAAATTCATTTGTTATTTGTGTAGAGTGGTAGAACAAATCTTTTCATTTTACTGACTTGTTTCTTTTTCCTAACATAAGGTGGGGCTGTCATGAAAACTGGGCTTACTTAGCTTTCGAGCTAATGCAGAAAGTTCCTTCTGTCCTTACAAATTACAGGTAAGAAGATTGGCTGCTGCAAGTAAAAATTCTAAAGTCTTTAAGTACAAGTTTGTTTTCAAATCAAAGTTCAGTAAGTCATTAGTTTCTAAGCACATATCAATGCTTACTGAGGTAAATCCATTATCTATTCTTCATTCTAGCGGAGGTAGAAATATAGTTCTTAAGATTACTGATGTGTTTGATATCTATCATAGTTGTCAGTGTCAAAAGATCTTTAAATAAGATTGTTTACAAGTAGAATATGAAAATAAAAAATTTATGTTTAAGAAATCACAATTACTCTTACTTCATAAAGTGTATGAATAAGGGGTTTACAATTTACTGCTACTAAATTCAAACTATCCACTGATAGGGATATATTCATGCTAATGCACTCGGTCTTATTTACATTACCACTGATTCAAAATATACTAAAGCTTATCTTAGGTCTGATGGATAACCTACTGTAAACTAGCTATTATTCTAATCATTAAAAGAATGTACAACATAAAAGTTTCAAGGTCTAACCGTTACGTTGATAAACTTTCTCTTAAATGGCTTCACCTTCATATGTGATAAATTCTAAGGTAAGGACATTTATTCTAGATGAAGCATTCATCAAAATATTTAGTTTCTATTTCCTCTTGTAAGCATTTATCAAACTTAGATGAATATGGCAAGACCATAAAGGTTAACATTATAACACAATAGTTATTATGGTTGAATCTACAACCTCCTTAAAGTCAACCATTAGTATACTCTATAATTATAATATAAGTGTTGGTGGAATACTTGTAAAAATAATATTCTTACTTAGCCATAGGTATTAAACTTCCCTCCTATAATCATGTTACAAACTTATTCTATTAATACTGTAAAGTTTTAAATGACAAAGTAGTCATTCACCTGGATGAACAGGTCATAATCAAGTCCATGACAATTTAAGTTTATATTCTTACTCTAAAGATAACTATTAAAATCTTTACCTTAGACATTTCAAGTTTGTATACAAGATGATGTTATTGCACTTACCACTCTAGATATAGTGCTCCTTAAGTCAAATGTTTATTAAATAAAATATCATGATACAAGGTTCCTTGTCATATTGTTGGCTGTACCCACGATGAGCATAGTGTTATCATTTGATTGCATCGCATGGGTGATAATATATTATAACGTATTGTAATGATTTGTTAAACCTTGCATCGGTGGTAAGTTCCATGACAAAGTTTACGTAATAACATAATATTTGTTATAATTTTCCAATGATAGGTTGACTCGGCCGGGACTGAGGTATAACCTTGGAGACAGCTGAATGATTGTTGACACTGGATCCTCGTGATTAGCTCGTCAAAACTATAGAAAGGAAACCCACCATGACAAATTATTTGCATGGCGACGTGGCTTCGTTTGGGCCATGCATTGCAGGATTTAAAAGAGTATTCTCCAAGACCTATCTTATTATCCTCCCTTGCCTTCGGGCACTGGTCCATCTTCTATGAAAGAAAACTGGCCGCTCTATCACCTGTGTAGTGCTGCGACTGTCTATGGATTCTGCTCCCTGGTTAACTTGCCCAATTGCTTCAAAGGGAAGGCCATTTCATGGTGCTTCTGCTCATCATGCATTAATCGTTCTCCTATTTTCTTTTCGCTGCCTCCATTGCTAAAACTTAAACCCTTAATTGTGTCATTCCTTACTATTCTCCTTCAGTTTACCACTACGGGAGTGGTTCCTCCTTTTGGAGTGTTGTGGTTTGATTTTCACCATTTACTGTGCATTGTTGGAAGGAGTAACAGCTTGGCTTTAGGGTTTTACCTAGTCCTTCAGTTATATGACGCGATGGTTCCCTGCTGTCGGTGATTCATGAGTGTTGTAACGTCGTTTCTTTGGCAACTGAATGGTAGACTCGTTGCTCGTGCTGGTTGCTGGTCGCTGCATTGTTGTTTATAACTTTTCAGTTGCTAAGGTAAAAGAATTATTCGTTTTCTTTTAATGATATTGCTAAATTCTTGTAAATACATCTCCTTTGCCTTTAATAAATATTTAACAACCGGACGTATGTTGGTTTTTGCAGATATGACCTGCCTCTCTTCGCTGTCTGCACAAAGAGTATGGGGTTGCGGCGATAAGGGGCCACGGTAAGCCCTGGTTTCTCCATGGCTCATCCACCTTGTGCAAACCCCTATGGGTATTGAGGGATTGGTTGTTGCGGCCTGTTAGACCCTCATGGATTTTGGTTGTTTTTGGTTGTTTGTTCACTGTTTAACACCATTTGGTTAAGACACTAGCTCTATTGTAGGGCTCTCCGGCCTCGGTCGTGAGTATAAATTTTATTTTGTATATATTACTGTGTTTATAGTAAAAGAACAGGCTGTAAGCCTTCATGTGTAATTTCTCAGTACGACCGCGGGTTATTATTATAGAACTGGGTTTTACAGTCATTACTTTTGTATATTATGAATGAATAGGGTTTTTACACTAATTTGATAGTGAAGAAAAATAACTCTGTTCCTTCTTCTTTCAAAAATTACTGCTAAGTTGAAAAGTGCTTCTGCAATGTTAGGGTTACTAGTTATATTTATAATATGTAAAGAAGCTCGATAGAAGAGCATCTTGTACTTCTATTGTTTACTTCCTACACAAAATGCATTTGACTTGTTTATTGTTAAAATAATATTATTATTAGGGTTTCTATACCTGGTTTATAATTTGACTTTCTTGTTAATAAATTTTGTAATTATTGATGCATAGTTTATACCCTTTTTAATGATATAGGGTTTTTATGTATTTCTTTTTACAATAATTTTAAGTACTGTCAGTATACTTGTAGCTCAGATAGTATAATTAATTCTGGAATATACTTACAGTAATGAGAATATTATTTATATTATTAGTAATAATATTCCTATATTGCATAAATAAAGTACCTTATTCCTGTTATAATAACTATATTATCTCTCTGTGATTACTATAGCCTCTATAATAATATTCTTAGTTTATTTTATAACTATATCGAAATAGTACTTGTTATTTAATTCTTGTGTAATTTATGATATACTATCTATGTTCTTTTGTAATTAATTTGTTTTCTTAGTTATGATATTTATTTATATATATCCAGAATTTAATTAACTCTATCCAGAGTTTATCTTATAAGCACCAATATTAACATTTGTTCATATTCTAAATAAAAAGAATAACAGCTCTGGAAACTTGTTCGATCTCAGTCCCAATAAAAAGAAGGAACAATAATGAAATGAATACATCACAAAACATTCATAAAATCTAGACCAGATTGGTTTGAAAGTAGTATCTAATGATTATATAACTATTCCTACTTGCATTTTTATTATTAGACATATAGTAGTGAAGTTATTCTAATCTGGAAGAAAAGAACTGTATGGTAAAACAGTAAATAAATCTAATCTAAAATCTACTCTAGAGCGATTATTATACTCTTCTATTTATTCTCTACAATATAAAATTACTGAAAGCAAAATACAATACAAGGAAGTAGTTTTTAAGTAAGAACTCATACAACTGTCAATAAAATATCTTTACTATTTTTCCCTTTTTCCCCAATGAATTTCCTAAATATCATTCACCTGAATGATTTCTCTCTGGAAAATATCTGAGCAGCCTCAGCTCTATTCATTGGGTACTTTTAAAAGATTGCCTAGGTCTTTTTGGGTTAGTTGTCATTTAATGAGCCACCTGCTCTGATCCCACTTTCTTGGGGAATCATGACCCCAATTGTAGGGAAGTTGCCACCTGCAACTTAGGAAGTGTTTGAGGATGCTGGGACTTGTCTTTTTCCCTCCACCTAGTTCGATCCACCAGTTTGACCAGTAACCTCATTTTAACAGCTCTCCCATGCTGTTGTCTCCACAATTTATTTATTAATAATAAAATATTCTGAATTACATTCCACTTCTGTTGACTCTGCTGAGTCATGAGTTCCTACTTAGCATTAAATTTAACATAGTGTCTCAGGAATATAATTAAAACAATTAAACATTATTTTTACAAAATTGGGGTATGTGACAACAGAGCTGGTCCTTTTTCATACAATCTATGGCAGCTACTTAGAGCTAGTCCTTTTTCATACTAGATGAGCCTTCCCAAATCTATTCCTTTTTCATACTAGGTAGGGAATCACAAAGTTGGTCCTTTTTCATACCAGATAAGGCATCACAGAGCTGGTCCTTTTTCATACCAGATGTGGAAGCTACTCAGAGCGAGTCCTTTTTCATACTAGATGAGCCTTCCCAGAGCTAGTCCTTTTTCATAATAGGTAGGGAATCACAGAGCTGGTCCTTTTTCAAACCAGATGAGGCATCACAGAGCTGGTCCTTTTTCATACTAGATGTGGCAGCTACTCAGAGCTAGTCCTTTTTCATACTAGATGAGCCTCCATAGAGCCATCCCTTTTTCATGCTGGATGTGTCATCTACATAGAGCTAGTCATTTTTCATACTAAATGTGTCTTCATAGAGCCATCCCTTTTTCATGTTGGATGTGGCATCCACATATACCTGACAATGGAAGGAACCAATCCTCTCACCATGTCACAGCCCTTACATCCAACCATGGAAGGAACCAATCCTTTCACCATGTTGGAATGGCACTGCACTTACATCTGATCATGGAAGGAACTAATCCTCTCACCATGTCAGAATGGCATAGCACAAACACATCACTTCCTCTTGGGAGGAACCTAGATCTGGAGAACACCAAACTTCTCCTTGAAGTACTCAAACTTTAACTTAGCCAATGGCTTAGTCAACACATCAACTATCTGTTCGTCCGTCGCAACATATTGGAGCTTCACTGCTCCTCTCTACACCATATCCCTGATATAGTGATACTTGATCTCAATATGCTTCGACTTGTCATAGAAAACTGGATTCTTAGACAACTTTACATAGCTCTGGTTGTCACCATATATACAAGTAGCATCTAACTGGAGATCAAACAAATCAGACAGTAGCTTCCTCAGCCATACTACCTCATAACTAGTTGAACAGGCTGCAACATACTCTGCTTCAGTTGTACTCAGTGCCACATAGGATTGCTTCCTGCTAAACCATGAGATCACACCTGATCCCATACTAAAGCAACACCCTGAAGTGCTCTTCCTATCGATGGCACTTCCTGCCCAATATGAATCAACATAACCCTCCAGGTTAATCTTTTAATCGGCCTTATACTTGAGCCCATAATCAACCGTACCCTTCAGGTACCTCAGAATATGCTTTGCAGCAGTCAAGTGAACATGTCTTGGATCTTTCAAGTATTGGCTCAAGGTGTTCACAGCAAAGCAAATATCTGGTCTCATCTTCGTCAGGTACATCAAGGACCCAATCATCTGACGATACATTGTGACATCAACTGTCTCTGGTGAAGCATCACCCAATAGCTTCAGGTTTGATGCCATAGGTGTGGTCAATGCCTTGTATTGCATCATCCCAAATGTCTTCAGGATCTCTACTATATACTTTCCTTATCCAAGAAAGATTCCATCTATAGTCTGCCACACCTCCATACCTAGGAAATAGTGCATCATTCCCAAGTCCCTCATCTCGAACTCAGTAGCAAGATTTCTCTTCGTATCAGTAATCAACCCATTCATACCTGTCACAAACAGATCGTCTACATATAGTAGAACTATCACCAGGTTGTCACCTTCCACCTTGTAGTAAAGGTTGGAATATGCTTTACTCTTGATAAAACCCAAACTGGATATAAAGCTGTCAATTCTGTCGTACCATGTCTTGGGTGCCTGTTTCAGACCGTACAGGTCTTTCTTCAATATACACACATGAGAATCCCTGTCATGTGTCTCAAAACTGAGTGGCTGTTCTACATAGACTTCCTCTTCTACTACACGATTCAAGAAAGTATTCTTGACATCCATTTGGTGTATCTTCCATTTCATTACTACAACCAGAGCAAGTACTGATTTAATGGAAGTGTATCTAGCTATAGGTGCAAAGGTTTCTTCATAGTCTATTCCTTCTTTCTCGGAGAAATCCTGAGCCACAAATCTTGCCTTATACTTTTCAATGCTACCGTCTACAGCATGTTTGATCTTGTAGATCCATTTGGAAGTTACTACTGACTTCCCTTCTGGTCTTGGGACAACATCCCAAACATCATTCTTCATGATCAATTGATACTCTTCAATCATTGCATCCTTCCATTCTTTCTGGTCTGCCACTTCTTCATACTCGGAAGGTTCTTTATGAATGAAGTCACATAGTAGAGCTACATAACTGGAACATGATCTAGTCCTTTTTCTTTCTCTAAGATTCTCTTCTGGAACCCCAAATATTTCCGCACCTTGGCTAATCTCTCATACCCAAGCAGGTTTCCTCTTGTGAGGATTCTTCTCCTATGGTGGATCTACAGGTCTTTGTGGTTCTTCAAATTCTCGATCTTCTTCTTGAGTTTCTTAATTCATGGTTGTATCATGAATTCTGGGAGCTTCTGCTTCTTCAGGTTCTTCAGCAGGTTTCTTTCTGGATTTGATGTAGGATGAATCTTTGTCAAATGTTACATCCCTGCTGACATCAATATTTTTGAATCCTGGGAAGTATATTCTATAAGCCTTCGATCTTTCGGAGTATCCCACAAAAATACCCTTCTTTCCTGAAGGATATAATTTTGTTCTCTTCTATTTTGGAATGTGTATGTACACAGGACAATCGAATATTCTTAGATGGCTAACTTCTAGTTTCTTGGCAAAGAAGACTTCTTCAGGAGTCTTGTTCTTGAGTACTCTATGTGGAGTACGGTTCTATACATACACTGCTATTCTGGTTGTTTCTGCCCAAAGGTGCATAGGAAGATCTTGATCATGAAGCATAGCTCTTGCAGCTTCCATGATGGTTCTATTCTTACTCTCTACAACCCCATTCTATTGTGGATTGTAAGGAGTAGACAACTACCTCTTAATCCCTAAGTCCTTACATAATTCCTTGAACCCATTTGAAGTGAATTCTCCTCCATTGTCTGATCAAAAAGTATTGATCTTCTTTTCAGTCTGGTTCTTGATTAAAGCTTTGAATTCCTTGAAATTTCTAAACACTTAATCTTTATTCTTCATGAAGTAAATCCATGTCTTCCTAGAAAATTCATCAATAAAAGAAACATAGTACACATACCCTCTTAGTGAGTTTGATGACATTGGTCCGCACACATCGGAGTGGATGATTTCCAAGATTCCTTTTGCTTTACTTTCGCTACTTGGAAATGTCTTCTTTATATTCTTTCCTTTCGCACATCCCTTGCAGACCCATTCATGTTTTGCTTGTATTTCTCGAAGACCTTCAACATATTTGCTTGCAAGTGGTAGTGCTCTGTAATGCACATGTGCAAAACTTCTATGCCATAGTTAATTTGGTTCTACTCTGTCATGAACCAAAGCTTGATCTGGTTGGCCCTTCAACTTGTATAAGCCTCCTTCTTGTTCTTCGATCACAATTACATCATCAGAAGTCTTTCCTTTTGGCCACATGATAACTTGGCCATCTACAAAAGCAACACTCATTCCTTTTGCATCCAATGTAGATATGGAGAGGAGGCTCTTCTTCAGACCTCGAACAAATAATACATTCTTCATCTTCAAATAATTTCCAGAGTCTAGTTTATAGAAGGATTCACCACTACCTTTTATTGGATACTGGTAGTCATCCCCAAGTTTCACCTTGTGAGGTGACCCATGTTCAGATATCTCTACAAATGATTCTTTGAATCCTGTCATATGATTGGAAGCACCACTGTGTATAATCCAATCATTGCATCCATATGAAACAGTTCTCGTGAGAGCGGAGATCAGTACATATTCATCCTCACTTGAAGAGTCACCACTTTCTTGTATGATTTTCTTTGAGGAAGGTTCATCATCCTCTGCAGCATGGGCATGATGTCTTCTCTTGTTTCCCTTCTTCTTTAGATTTCTTTTGTTAGGGAAGAATTTGGATATGTGACCTTTTTCATCACATGTGTAACATCTAATGGTACTTATATATTTTCTAGAGTGTTAGGTCTTACCTTTGGAGTGATAATTGTTCCGCTGTTTTTCTTGAAGTGAACTATGAGAGCTTGATCTTCACTACCCATCTTCTCTTCTCGAGCTGCTATCCTAGATTATTCTTGAGAGCATTCTTCCCATATCCTGCTGAACTTGAATAACTTCTTTCTGGCATAGATTCCTTGAATGAAAGAGTCCCATGATCTAGGGAGACCATTCAAGGTGGTCATCACAATATCTACATTTTCCACTTCTTCATTTACTGCTTCTAGCTGCTCTTTGATCTGAGAAACCCTTGTAAAGTAAGATTGAATAGTCTCAGCATTCTGGATCTTCACATTCTTCAATTGGTTTCTTAAGGTCATCTTCCTGTTAATGATCTTCCCTTCAAACAATTTGGTTAGGGCATCAAACATAGCTTTAGGTGTCTTAAGGGAGGATACCTGTGGTATGAGATGATCCTTGATAGAATCAGCAATGATTCTCTTTTCCATAACCATATTATTCTTATGCAAGGCCTTAGCCTCATCTCCCTCTGGGACTAGAACCTCCTCATTGATATAGGAGTCTAATTCATTCTCTTCCAGGACCAGGGAGATCCAGGTTCAAGATGTCGGATCTGAAACTTGAGCTGAAATCGTGTAGAGCTGGTTCAGGAGAAAATTAAGGTTTTTCTTTTCCAAGGTTATTTCCTTCCAAATGCCTTGAAATTTGTCCCTAACTTTGATTTTTGGGAGGAGATCAATCCAGGCCTGGGCTCACTGAAAAATTCCTCTTCTGTGAAAATCCCTAATTTTTGACAACAGTGACAGGTCCAAAACTGAAAAAACCTCAGAATTGGATTCTGCTTCGACAGAAAGATGCACCCTAAGGAGGAGAGTTATTCCACCTTACTTTTTCTGAAAATTTATGGAGGAAGATCCAAAAAATAGGAATCCCTAGTTCCCGCAACTGCAGAGTGTCTTCTTCTCAGGTTAGCTCTCATACCATGTTGTAATTTCATCATTAAGCTAGCATTATATTAGGATATTTACTAAGAGAATAACAAGCACAACAATCAAACACAAGAGATAATGAACACAGTGTTTATCCTCGGGGAAACCATAAATGGAAAAACCCCGCAACTTCCTCAGAGATAGAATCAACACCAAAACAGTAAAATCCTCAAAACAGTAAGTGATCTCCCAACAGTAGTAATCTTATTCTTGTCTAGCCCCAGTAACTTCTCCTTCCTCAACTATGCGCTACACTTGAGTGTGTATGACTTGTGTGATAAATAGCGATCCCAGATCTCTATTTATACTAATCCCATCATGACTAAAACCCTACTAGGGCCGACCTCTACTTGGAGAGTCTAATAACCCTAGTGCCCTAGAACTATAGGGACTTTAACCCTTACACAATTGGAGGGTTACCCACTATGACTTGACATGACTTATTTACATTATTGATTTTCCCGATCGGAACATCGAGGCATGACAACATGACTCAATTATATTATAGATACATCCTGGATAAACATCAGGTTACAATACATAAGATACATAGATGAATACATTCCGAAGTTACAAATACATCAACAACAAATTTATAATAGGGCACAGAGCAATCGAACCACCAACCTCCTACCTATAATTAGGCAGGCGCTCTACCATTGAGCTAGCACCCTTTAAGAAGTTGTTATTGCTTGACAGTGATGATATTCAAACAAATTTATGATAGATATCAATCTACAAACTACATAATTATTACTATTACAACTTACTAGTAGCTAGTATTTATGATAAACTAATTCCTGGGAGCTATGTACAATTTTCCTTGTAACTAAAGCTAATAAAAATACTACAAATACTCTTACCAAAGAGATTTAGTGATGACTACCTCTTCCCATTCTTCAGCACTATCATTATCATAGTCCAAAGAAGACTCCTTCTTGAAAGGATTTCGAAGCCCAATGCCATCATCGCATGAAAAACAAAGAGTCTGAAACAAAAATTTCCCTCTTGTCTACTGCATTATTAAGAATCCATGAGCTTGAAGGTGTTTTAGATGTTCATCATCACGGGATATCAAAATTAAAACACAACCTATTGCTTTGATAATTAATAAAATTAAAATTATGCAAAGTATATTCACCTTTTCTTTGAGAAGGTTCCATAATAAGCATGTATATGGTTGCGATCAAACTGCAAAAGGTTTATTCTCTTATTGTGAAGCCTATTTTATTGTGAATCCTATTTTAGCTTTAAATCAAGTGATAAAAATTCTAAGAGCTAGGAAGATTCAGAAACTTATTGCTAATGGAGATTCAATGATTATCATTTGCAAAATTAGAGACTTGACTCCCTATGCACCGTAATGTCTTGCAAAAATGATCTCTAGAGCTAGAATTCAAAGAATTGCAAGTATTTTGACTTGGGGAATTGCAAGTATTGCAATTATTTAGCATTTAATCATATACTATTTCAAAGGTACCATTTTGTATGGAGGAGTTATTCTTTGTGAATCCTTATTCCTTGGCTATAAGGGCACCTAATAGTGGATTCAATAATTAAAGAGTCATGTTGCAAATATAAAGAGAAATACCGTGCTCCTACAACATTGCGTCTTGTTGACGGGCCAGATTTGGCACAATAGTCAACTAAGAGACAACCTGATCCAAAAGTTTTCAAAGATGCTCTCAGTCGTTAGGTAGCTGTCTCTGACGGGATTAAGGCCCCATTACCTTCCCTTAGATTACTCCCAGCTACAGGAGGAGATAGGAAGGAAAAATGAAGCTACTGTTTATTAACTAAATGTATAGTACATCTACGAGTATACAAAGAAAATTGCTAAAGAAAATTGCTAAGTTAGTTGATACATTACACGACTGATAACTGGAAATTAATCTAGTTAACCAATTAATATAAATACAAGAATAAACAGTTAATTAAATATTAACAAACTCAAATAGATTACTTAAATACACTATAAACACCTGTACATTAATAACATAATTGAAAGATAACTAATCAAAATATAAACGTAGAAATATAATTCAATAGGTTTTCTATAAAATACATAAATAAAAACTACCGTTAACCTATCCTAAATGTCCTATCTTGATCAGGAGCATGATAGAAGTAAGCCTGGAATCAATTTGCGAATAATGCTACTGTGCAGACAATCCTGAACAATTCAAAATAAATTCTGATATTTAAACAAGACAACAAAGTGAACAAATATATCACATATATTATGATGACAACATCAGATTTATTACATGATGTACATTTGCAAATGAAACCAGACTAAATCGACAGTTAAAAAGATGATGCATCTGCACATTTCTTAAAAGAAAATATGACAAAAACATAAAGAATGTGAAAATATGTGACAAGATCAAACGATATTATAAATACATTTTCCTAGTATAAAAACCACAAATATATTCATAAATATCACCAGTTTAAAAGTGCTGCAACTGCTAACAAAAAATTGTTTTAAGCCACAGAAAATGTTTGAAGTGATCTTGTCTAGCCCCTTTTCCCAACCATCGATCCCCCTTTCAGTAAAACCATATCTCCTTTAAATACATTCAATCTCACATGGAGACGGTTCTAGAAAGCAGGAAACTACATAATCATAATCTTAACCAAATTCGTCCAAAATAGAAAAATGACAAATGAAATTGTCATTTTTCATATACGTCACGATATCCCAAAATTTGCAAAAGGTTCAACCTATGACGCTAAATCATAAAAATGATAAAGACACTAGTCATGTAGTGACACCTGGGACATCAACTGATTTGTTCACTATTCTCTGGGGATCATCGTGAAAACGAACGATCACCAAAATCCATGGAAAACGCATCAACCAAATCACCTGCAACACAGTAAAAAATTAACACAATTGCAAGAGTAAATAAATTAAATTACATAATCAATCAAAGAATACAAAACAATACCTGAAACAAAAATAACTTCCTTATCACTTGTTGCATTTAATTACAAACTTCAAACCTGAAATACTTTATAAACATATGTACAATAGTGAGTGTGCCCAAAATACTATGATTTAACAAGAGCACTAAAACACCTGTATATTCAGCCCAGCCGCTGGATTCTGTGAATGACCTTTAAACTGCATTAGAGTAACCTGAGCATTAATCTCACTAATCTTTTCCTCATTTTTTTGATTCTCATGTTGCAGTTTCATTACTCTTTGAATCAACCTGTTCTTATGTTTCTTCAGATGCAGAATACACTTATCATCTAAATCATATTTCTCTTTCAGCCTTACATTCTCAGTTTTGATAACATCATTACGTGTCACCATCTCTATTATTTCTATCTCCATTCTATGTATTTTATCCAGCAAAAAACTAACAAAGAGTGGGTGAACAGCTTCACCAATTCGACCAGAACCAGGTAAATCCACTTCAACAGACTTGCCCTTAATTGGAGGATCCACAACAGGGTCAACCTGGGGATTTGTATCAGACACATGAGGACTGTTATCTACATGGTTTATGATAGGCTCATGGTCAATATCAAGGCCATCATCAGGCGAGACAAATTTCTCTTCCTCGTCATCCATCACAACTGTTTCAATGTCAATGTTATTGCTCACAAAAGACTTAACAACACTAACCTTGGCCAACATACTCCTCGTAAAACTACCAGTAACCTTAACATTCGACATTTTTCCCTTTTGTTTGTAGGTATTTTCATTGTGTTTTGGCATCATAGGAGATAGGTTTAAAGACTTCCTCATATGCTTGGAAGGCATAGGAGTACCAAGACTACACACAGGAGTGGGAACAAGATCATCGCGGACGCTGGGGCTTACACAATCTCCAGGGTTTGACATAGGCTCATGCACAGGTGAAGCCAAAGCTTGACAAGGCTATTGATGCCTAACACATTCTTCAAGTTTATCGAATTGACAATGGAAGAATGCCAAGAAGCCATTCTATTCGAGAAAATCATCCCATGACCGATTTTGTTTAGACAACTCTCTTTCTACCAATATCCTAACTAGGCCATGATGAAACAGACTTCGACCGATGTTTTTTGGGCCCTTCTTAATGGCCGAAGACAGCTTGGTCACGCTCTGAACTAAATAATAGGGCAAATTAACAGGAAAGCTGAGAAAAATAGTCATCAACCTGAGGTGATAGACATAAGCAGAGGATAGACGACCCTTGCAGGTCACGTACCTGTGAATAACGTCTAGAACTGGTCGCCATTCTTTCTTGAAATATTTCCGCGATACACCGGCTCTAAAGGATACATCCTAGTAAGGGTCCTTCAACATCTGTCTCCATTCATTTACCTTCATCTTCTTATATTTGAGCCAACGTTCACCTGTCAATGGCAAACCCGTAGCCAGAGCAACCGAACGCTCATCCACTCTGAATTGGAGGTCGGCCACCTTAACCCTAGCATCGGCCAACGACAAAGAAAATAACCTAGTCACCTCAATATTTGAGTCTGTAAACTTATGAATGAATGGAAACCATCCGACTACTTCAACCTTGGCTAAGAGCTCAGGGTTTCCATCAAGGAGTTTCATGTCACTGGGTTCAACCCTAACCACCGGAGCCATAACTATGAGCGCAAATGCATGCAGCTGCACACAAAAGAGATACCACAAATCGAAACACGATAGTAAACTGGAGAGCGAGCATTCAGGATGCAAACCAAACAGAAAACAAAAGCAATGAAACCCAATTCTCTCATAAACAAAATGCGCCATGAGCAAACCCAGACAAGACCCCTATAAACCCGGCATGGGCGAAGGAGAATGATCACGCAGAGAGGAAATCAAGATAATATAAAGTGACAGTGAAGACTCCAAATTAAACTCTCTTTGCCATAATCTATCAGGTCTAATCAACATAAAACCACTCCTCGCATCAGATACAGGTGTTCAACGAGCAGAGAGCCATGACGCTGAGCACGTACTTGCAATTGAATGTTATTTACAGAGTTATGTATGAGTGTAATGATACCATATCAACCCTCAATCCAACAAATTGGATGTGGAGATGATGACACAGATCAAACCAACCATAAGGGTTGAAATTTGGATGTTAACGTCGACCTTACCCTATAATGACTTCAATATTCGAAAATAGCGATCATACGAAATTTCATAAACCATCAAACCAATCCCAAACCTTACATGAAAGAATATAAGTCATGATATGGAGCATATTATAAAGATAAAAATTAAACAATTATGGTAAGATCAAGTATGATTAAAAGTTTAAAGGATGAACTTAGGATAACGCACCCCTACATAAAAATATTTAGTCTTTGTTGTTCTAGGACCTTGTCCAATTTGCAAAAACATAAATAAACATACCAATTGCTGAATGGTAAAACAAGGCTCATGGTGAGACTATGTTGAAAATCATACAAATGCTTTCAAAATAATGATTTAACATAGTAATGTTGTCAATGAGCAATAGTTGACAAAGTTATAAAAAAAACAATTTGAATTTCACCATTTCAGTAGCTCACGGAATTTCATCGTTTCAGTAGCTCCAGATTCTACAATTTTGAAATGAGGACTTCAAATATTTCATCAAACAGAATTTCATTCTGTTTGATAAAAAATTTATTTTTTTATCAGGCTGTTGGGTAGGGGCACAACAGATGGCGACTGACTGGGCGAAACAGTTATCTCTGATTTCTCAACCTGAAATCATGCAATCAAAGAATTAGATCCATCATATATGCCATTGTACAAAAATCAATATTTTAAGATTTTAAACAGATTCAGGAAATTCACATTTCTAAAAATTACCAGAAATTTATGCCTTTAATTATTTACTTGATAAAGATCAAGTCTCTCACAAAAATAAATCAAAACAAAGTAAAACAGTAAGTGGATTGATTTTGGAAGAATAAAATATCAATACCACAAGCATGGCCCTGCTACCAACAGGCGTCTATAGGCTCGACAGGGTTGCTTCAAATCCCAAAGAATGCCAGTATCCCATCTGCCAGTTATAGATATACAATTCTGGTTATGTTGAACCGTTACGATCATATATTTTTTTCCCTTTTTTTTATAAATTACTTCTAAAGGCCATGGTTCTCGCTTGGTAACTAGATAGTAACCATGTCAGTCACCAATTTGCATTACAGTAAATAAACCGGCTCGTAATGCGACCTTTTATCCCTTGGTGTTTTGTCCAAGGGCCATTGTCCAGGCTTGGTGATCGGAAACGACAGTGTTACTGAATGCAAACTTATGATCCTGAACAGACTGGCTCGTTATGAGACCCTCTGTCCTTCAGATTATTTTAAAGAAATATTCGAATCCAACCATGGACAGATTGTAGTTATGTTTAATCTCCAATGAGATTATCTTAGCAGATGGGGAGGCAAATCTAATTCTCTTCATGAGAGGGAGTGGCGTAAAAGACTTAAATAGATAACCTTCACAAATTATTCCTTAATCCTTTCAGAAAAATCTCTACAGAGACTCATCTTATAATTTATATTTACATGACTTAAAAAAAAAATTCTGGTAAAATCTAGAAAGACGAAAAACTTTTCACTGTTCAAGACGTTTAATGGCATGACAATAGTCAGGATAGTGATATCATGATGCATGATTTGTAGGTCAACCACATGATTTGGTGAGAAGTCATCAACTTGAAGTCAAATGACTTGACCACTCTAAAAAATTATGCAAATAAAAGAGCAAATAGATATGAGAAGAGATTCAAAACAAACAAATAAAATAAACACGCCAAAAGAAAATTCCACAAACTGAGAAAACCACACAAGGTATATACAGGATAATCCCTTAATGGGGATCATCAAAAATATTTTTTGATGAGATGACCATTTACTAGAAGGTTCTCGATGTCTCCCTCCAGTGTCTGCAACCTAAATGTGCTAGGACCAAGTTTTTCTACAATTATAAACGGTCCCAGCCACAGGCATTAAAACTTAGTATGTTTTCCTCTGTCTTCGTGCTCCTTGTCCCATTTCAGAACTAGGTCACCTACTTCCAAATCCCTACTAGCTGATTTTTTGTGATCGAACCAGCATTTCACTGTCTTCTGATGTTGGTCAAACTTCTTTCTAGCTAACTCTCTTTCTTCTTCCAGCTTAAGCAAGGTATTAATTCTATGTTCCATGGCAGAACATGTTGTTTCTTGTACTGACTCGAAAAGCTGTAGAGAGGGTAAAAATAGATGAGGAGGAAGGATAGCTTCTTTACTGTATACCAAGAAAAAGGGAGAGTTACCTATGGCAGCCTTGGGAGTCACCATGTCATCCCATAGGGCATTTGATAAAGAGTTGTGCCAATTTCTATGATAATTAACCACTGTGCGTTTCAGAATTTTGATTAAATTTTTATTGGAAGATTCAGCTAATCCATTACCCTAAGGATAATAATTAGCTGAATACTTTAATTTTATGCCCTTTTCCAATGCATATTCTGTTAATTTTACAGAAGAAAAATAGGTTGCATTGTCAAAAATCAAAGATTCTGGAACACCAAACCTAGTGACAATAAAAGAGTCAAGGAAGGATATCACCTGTTCTGAGTTAACCACTCGTAAAGGGATGGATTCAACCCATCTAGTGAAATAATCGGTGGCTGTTAGAATGTATTTGTGCTGCTATGAGGAAGCTGGTGTAATTGGACCAACAATGTCCAAGACCCATTGTTGAAATGGAACTTCAAAAATAACAGGCTGGAGGGGTAATGTTGCTTTCTTAAGTCTTTTTCCTGCTCTCTAACACTCCTGAAATTTCCTAGCAAAGGCATATGCATCCTTAAACAAAGTAGGCCAGTAATATCCAGCTTTGAGTACCTTATGCACAGTGGTTTCCCCGCCAAAGTGTCCCCCAGCTGGCCCTGCATGTAATTGAGGCAACACACTATCAGCTTCATTTCTTTCTAAACAACGAAGGAGGACCCCTTCAAAAATTTTCTTGAACATAATATTATCAATCAGCTGATAAGGGGCAGATCTTAATCTTAAAGCCCTTTTGCTACAGGAATCTAAATGTTCAGGAGCATTTCCATGCAACAGAAAGAATTTAATGTCATGATACCAGGAATCAGAGGGGGATGAGATTGGCAAAACTTCCCTTTCGAACAAAAAACGTTCATCGATGAAGAGTAGGTCAGATTCAGACATGTCTGAAGATCCACCTGCCAACTTGCAAAGTCCCAGTCCTCTGACAATCTTTAAAGGCTTGATTTCCAGGTCATACTCCTGAAGTGCTGTAACCCAATCGACTCTCTTTTCACCCAAGTCCTTTTGCACCAAAATATTTCTGACTGCAGAATATGGCACAATAACCTTGGTGTGTGACTTCAGCAGATAAGGTCTAAAATGTTTTACTGACTTAAAAACAACAAATGCTTGTTTGTCTACTTCTGGATAATTGAGCTCTACACCGTTCAAACCAGAATTCATAAAAGCAATGGGAGCTTCATTGTTTTCCTAATTTTTTCTGTGTTAAAACAGTAGCATATGAAGAGTCAGAAGCAAACATGTACAAAATAAATGGTCTGGAGAAATATGGGCTTATTAAGGTAGGGGCTTCAGCAATAGCTTTTGATATGTCATGAAAAGACTATTTTTCTTCAGCGGACCATTTGAACTCAGCATCTTTCTTAATCATTTGAACCTCAGTGTTGTGAAGATAGTCATAGATATCAGAGGCATAGAATGTGCACATCTAAGTATCATCGTTATAACAGTTAGCATACAAGAAATTGCAGCTCACATTGTATAGTGATTTTTTTTTAAAAACCCTTCAAATTGTGAGAACTATGTTTCCAAAAAAGGGAAACAAGGAATGGAACAACAAATGGGTCTAATAGATTAGGGGTAATAAGAAGCATGAAATCCCCCCAACCCCCTCCATATTATGCATATAAATTTGATTGGTAATGCACTTTAATAGGGTAAGGATAGGAGCGGGAACAAGTATGGGATAGAAACAAGAAATGAACCATAGATTTGGGGAATAAAAAACAACTCCCCTTACACCCTCTATAGTATACATATATATTTGATTATTAATGGAAAAATATAGGGTCAGACAAGGAGTGAGAACAATAATTGGAACAGAAACAAGAAATGATCCCCCGGGTCAGGTTTCTGGTCACATAGCACACGAGCGATGAAGCAAAAAGAGTTTATTCATAAAATTACCTTCCAATGGTTTTGAATTTAAATTATGCTTTGACATGTACAAGTTCTGCAAGGTCTTCTACTCCAGCGAAGCAATATCTGAGGCATTACCGTCGATGGGCAGATCCTCTGTAATAATTGAAGAATGAGAAGCAGTTCTATTTGAAATATTTCCCCCTGTAGATGAAATACTGTTGTTCAGATTAGAGGAACTAGAGATATTATAGGCCACATTGTTTCTTAGAACCCTTAGACCAACATTATCGGGTTTTGCAGGGTGTCTCGGAATAGAGGATTTTGCAGGACCCTTTTGAATTTTAGAGTCTCTTGTGCCGCTGGGAGTCCCTCTAGCCTTGGATTTTGAATATGCTAATTGGCTAATAGATTCCTTTAAGACAAATTAATCATTTTTTTACAATTTCAGACTTAAATTTTCAAAAGCAAACTGCCCAGTAAAATTAGAATAAATACCCAAAAAACCCTAAAACCCTTACATTCTCTGAATACAAATGCCAAAACCAGGAAAACCCATTTGGACAGAAATTGGAAAATGATTTCACCTGGCTATGGGGAACTCCATGCTTAGATTGGGTGGATGACTGATTTGTCAAATTGTAAAGAGGAACGTGTTTCCTATATTGTTGAACAGGTGGAACAGCATGGCTCTGTGGTCCATCGTTTAGAGAGACTCTCTTCGGATTCACATTATCCCTCTATGGATTATCTTCCCTTTTCCTTGATCCATCGACTGATGCAACTGATGTCATTTCACGTAATTTTAATCTTCGACTTTGCTCTGCCATTTTTCTGTCAAAAAATAAAATTATACAAGGTGCTCGGGCGTGCCTGAAACAATTAACTCTGAGCAACAAATGCAAAGGAGAGACCGAAAATTAAGTAATTAAATCAATATATAGGCAAAATTGATCATTAGAGGAAATTTCAACTCAAAATGGGCCTTTTAACTTTTATTCAAATTCCATGTCATCATGTGTTAGCCAATGAAATTGCTTTAAATTTGAAATACCGTATAGGTCTTAAACACTTTTTTAATATAAATTTGGGGATAGGTATCATAAAAAAACTACTTTTTTTGTTTGTATTTTTGACATATCTCCCCATGTTTTTACTCAAATTTCGATCGGGAGAGCTCGTTGGATGCAGAATTAAATTATGCATCCAACGAGTACCCACTTGGCATACTTTTGATGGACCCCGCTACCCCAAAAATAAGAAATACCTGAAAAAATGAAATGATGATGTCATCATTCCATTTTTTCAGGTATTTCTTGTTTTTGGGGTAGTGATGTCCGTCAAAAGTATGCCGAGTGGGTACTCGTTGGATGCAGAATTCAATTCCACATCCAACGAGCTCTCCCGATCGAAATTTGAGTAAAAACACGGGGATATATGTCAAAAATACAAACAAAAAAGTAGTTTTTCTTTTCTTCCTCCAAAATTAATAAATATTATTTTATTATTTTAACTATTATTTTAGTAGTTCATTTTAGGAGGCCCATTTTGAGTTGAAATTTCCTCTAATGGAAATAGGCACCCAAAGATAAAACTGATCATGGCACCAAGGTTTGTAAGAATCACCCTCAATAAAAAATTCTAACGAATATTTCCTTTCATAAGAAGGCATTGAATTTTGTATCAACTCTGGGATTGACTGCATGGAGTATCATAATGAGAATCAGCATCGACTCTTTATGCATACTTGGATTGATTAACAACATCGCCACCTGATCACATCGACCTATACATGAAGTACAAACATCGAGTGTATCAACTCTTGGGATCGACAAACACTTGTGAGCACTATTGAAAAATGGATGTAGGTTTCCCGATATAACACAAATCATAAATGACACCCTCTAACATTATGCAATATACACCCACCATATCAATATTACTTGCAATTAAAATTTGGGTTTAGAAACCACTTTCATTATAGTTCAAACTCTAGAAAAATTAAGAAAAAATTAACGACGACTTATAGAAATAGCTAAACATAAAAAATACGTCATTAATTTTTTACCAAAATTAAAACATCACTTCCTCTCACATATGGTGAATTAGTATGCATTTAGGAGGTACTCACACCTCTCACACCTAGAAAATTAGTACTAGCTCTTTCTTTGACAATTTGGTTATGCTCCAAAGCACTACAGACCTCTCTTCTCCCAAAGTTGTAGTGTTGCTTACCAAGGTTACTCTAGATCTTTTACTAAGGATAAATGATGCAGGGGAATCACTCTTAAATTGCAATGTGGCCATTCAAAAATTAAGATTCTAAAATTTACAAAAGCTAGTGGGTTTCCCTTAATTGAATCTCCATATGTTTAGATTAGTGGTAATCAATTTAGTGAACTAGTTCTGGAAAGAATCGAGTTAGATTTGTTGTCAATGGAAGAGTTAAGTTAGAAATAGGATAGAATGCAGTTGAATTCATTTAGGATATCTTGTGAAGCTGTCAGATTGTTAGCAGAAATTTAGGAATTAACTTTCTAATTGTATATTTAGTTTTCTTATCCTTTTGTATATATTCTGAATTAGTTTGTTAAAAGGGTGGATTCCCCGAGTAATGGAAATCTTATTTCCGTATGATATTGTTGTAATCCCCAAAGTTAATCAATGAGTCTTACAATTCCTAGGGGTTGTTCATGAATATTACAAATATAACAATATTAAGCAGATTATGCAGTTTTAGTATTTGGGAAAGCATTATACTTTAATACAAAAAAGAGGTGCAAAAACAAGTAAAGACTTGCAAAACTCCTCTCGTAAGTGTTTCTGGAAGGGGTCCCGTAGGGAAAGTAAAGAGTCAAGGTCCCTCCATTTAACCTTGAAGCGAGGAAATTCTTAGATATTACAACCTTCAGTTTGAAATCCTGTACACAAAATTTTTAGTCTACCAACCCTTGGAATTGCTAGTTCCTGATTTTTATCTATAAACATAGCAATATTATTATGAACCTGGGTAGGTCTGACCTATTTTTGGGGCTGCAACTTGTGAAAATCATGGGATATCCAATAATAGATTTGATCCTTATGGACTATTCCAGTGCATCTGCAGGTGTAGAAATCCTTTGTTACTGTAAGGGAATTGTGATCTAGCCATTTCATCTCCACCACATCCACAAAAAAGAAAAAAAAACATGAATAAAAGAAAAACACAATAGATAATCAAGAAAAACACAGAACAAACCTGAAGGTCTAAATATTGATGCCATTCTGAAGGTAGTGGAGACCCAACGTGAAGCTCAATACCAATATTTTACAGTTTCAATTTCTGTCCATTGACACCAATCTCATCACCATGTTTAGAATTTCCTGAATTCCAACTCCATTTACTCTTCTTAGATGTGTCTTCAAGCATCTTCTTATATTCATACAAATTACTTGTAAATATAGTCCTCTTAGCCTAAGTATTCAACACAGTAGGGTAGGTTGTGATTCATATAATGGGGCAAGGGTTTCATTTTTGGTGACCACGACCCTATCCTCAGCCTGTTCTTGCCCTGCTTTGTAAATTCTCTGATCCATTCTCAGGATCAACTCTGCTTTTCTGCATTGATGTCATTTCCCTCAATAAACCAAAAACTAAATGAAGCTTCACTTCATTGTATAAAAACCCCCGGTCTACAATAGGGCATCCATCGTTATCTCGGGTATATCTTTCTGGTTTGAGGAAGAATTAGGTGCTCTATAGCAGTTTACTAGGGGATCATGTGCCATACGTAGTGGTGTGGATTCTAGTTGGTCATGTAGGAAAAGAACCCCTCTCTTTTCTATATAATTTAGGGATGGGAACATCATATCGTATCCTTCTTTCCAATACGCAGGTGCAACATATCCATATCCAGATGGTGTCTAAAGTAATAAAACAAGGATGTCCGAAGGCAAGGCATATAGGTGGAATTATATGTACTCATAGATATTATCATTGACGGGAGACGCTACTCACAACAGCAGGTGTGGATGCAATCCATGTCCAAGAAAAAACGTACCTAATACTTCTTTATTTTGTTTGCTTTTGGATTAATCCTAGTAACCAAACCCAAGGTCACCATGAATCCATCTAAATCATATGTTATAACACTATATTTAAACCATATGGTATAATTTGGAGCCTAAACCATAAGCGCCAATGTTTAAAACATATCAAAAAGGCATATGTTTATATTCATTAAAACTATACCAATATAATGTAAATCATATTTTATAACACTATATTTAAACCATATGGTATAATATGGTATAATGTGGAGCCTAAACCATAAGCGCCAATGTTTAAAACATATCACAAAGTCATATGTTTATATCAATTAAAACCATACCAATATAATGTGTATTATTATATTATTATATGCCATATCATAAATCTAAACCATATCTTTATCCAAGGTCATGCCACAAAGAGATTGTATGCAAAGCGGTAATGTTAATCATATCCATTAAAACCATACCAATATAATGTGGATTGTTATATTATTATATGCCACATCATAAATCTTAACCATATCTTTATCCAAGGTCATGCCACGAAGAGATTGTATGCAAGCGGTAATGTCAAACTTTATGTGTTATAACCATATAACATAAAAAATTCCATCGTTTGAACTATGGAATTATAATGTGGTAAGGTTTAAATATAGGTTATGTTAGTATAGACATAATTGTGTTTGGTTAATTTTATTTATATTACTAAAAATGATCTTAAGTATTTTTTTAGTAATATTAATAATATATAGAAATATTAAACAATGTTAATTTTAACTTTTTATTATTTTATTATTTTTTATTTTTGAAGGTATTTGGTTTTATAAAGAAAAATTGACTAGTCAACAAAAAAAAATTAAATTTTCAAAGATAACAAGAAAAATGGAAACAAATTTATACATAAAAATATATATTATATATTTGTCAAAATAGGTTGTTTTAAATTGTGTTTTTAAATTATATATTTTGTTATAATTTATTGAAATTTAGATTATATATTTTGTTAAAATATAGCTTTTTAAATTGTTTTTCTAAATATAGAAAGAAACATGGTGGAATTTTTCTATATTAATGGTTTTTTTTCATTGTAAAAAAATATGTAACTTGTTATTCATAATAATCAAAATTACATCGTAGTTGTTCATGTAAAATCCCCTTCAAAGTAGGATAGAAGACAATATTGAATCCCTAGGCAAAACATTACAATATCCAAAAATAAACAAGAGGGATTCTACCCATCAACATATAGAAACAAAAAATGTGGAAAAGACAAAATAACTGTGAGACAAAAAATAGAAGGGCTCCAGAGAATTGTCATGCAAATACAACCTAAAACAGTCCAAGGCAAAACCATAATGGAGAAACTAGAAGTAGGTAAAGCGATCTTCAGTAATCATGATTCTGTTAATTGAGTACTTACATAAGTGAAGAATACCAGGGTATTCTCCTATCGCAATATTTGATAGGTTGTCCGCGTCAGAATTGAACTCCCTGTACGGGTGGATGAAGGATAAAGAAATAAAACAATTCTTTAGGAGCCCAATCCTTTTCAACCAACAATCATAACTCAGTGACTGCAAATTGGTGAGACCTCTGGCCCAATCAATTATGACCTTTGATTCACCAAAAATAGAAAGCTAGAGAATATTTATTTTTTTTGCGAACCATAAAAGCCCCCATAAGGCTAAAAGTTCAAAAAAAGTATTAGTGCCACTCCCAACACCCATCCTTAGCTTGAAACTATGAGAGTCATATATATGGAGGATCATGCCAATACCACAATTTCCATCCTGCTTGGTCCCATCAAAGAATCCATATATGGTATCGGATTCCAACACCGGGATGATTGAAATCTTTTAAACTTTTGGGGCACAATCTCTATTCCATTATAGAAAACTTGCCACAATCTAAGAAACAAGTAAACCTCCTTGCAAACTTTAATCACTTCTTCTAATGTCTACTTCAGTTTTCCTTTGGAGCATGTGAGGAATGTCGATGTGCAAAAACTAGTGACCTTTGCAAATAGTGGCATTGCAGGAGGGTGCTCATGCTTTTCCTAGGTTGAAAGCTCAAAATGCATATGGTTATGAGCGCATAGGCTGGAGATGGTGATAATTCCAAGTATAAAGTGGAAGCAGTAACTTCAGCAGCATTGAGACTTGTAAAAAACCATAAAAACTAGTTATTGATTGGAGTGATGAACACAATCGGAGCGGCAAGAACCATACCTTCGAAGCGCTTCGACTGGTCACTGTGAGATCCTGAACCGTCGTATTCTCTATAAAAATAGGGTATCGAGTGAAAAAATAGGGGAGTAGGGTTCGAACGATACCTTCAGCCTAGAAATACGAAGTTGACGTGTTTTTTTGGCCATGCATTGGATGCATTTGGTAAGTCTACATGGAGGAGCCACATTCGAATGGCTGGTTCTCGAGGGGATGTAGGGCTATGATGCTTCTATCTAGGTAACAATATATATGGTATTGGTTCTAGTACCTAATTCGTAATTGATGTAGGAACATAATTTTCCTTTGGAACGCGCTTAACCAGGTTTGCTTCAATGGTGCAGCAGGGATAAAGATGGTCAAGAGAAAATTCATGCAATTGTTTTGTTGGATCTCTGAAGATTGAGGTGCATGCACTAATATTAGTAATAAAAAGGTAGACAACTTACAAAAATTACACTTCATTAACAAATTTACAATTTGCCATGACACAATTAAAAATGACTAACATAAATGACTAATTCATATTTTTATAGCTAGTCATTTTTTATACCTTGACTAAATTAGTCATTAATTTTGGTCATTTTTAACTCGGTCACTTATTATCTAGTCATATTTATTAACTAGTGACTAAATTAGTCATTAATTTTAGTCGTTTATAGTTGGGTTAATCAAAATTGCTCATATTTAGTAGTAAATCACTTGAAAACTTGTGGTGACTAGAATTTTTAGTCACCTAGTAGCTAATTCCTCATTTTGTACTAGTGCTAATGCATTATATTGATAAAGAAAAGCCTAGGTATTTTCAAGAGAGCATGAAAAGGAGTATCAGGTATTTGTGGAGCTGGTGCTTTGTTTTTTCGACTCTTCTTTTCATTTGTTGCTACACCATGAGGCTAGTAAAGGGGCAAGCAGGGCAGACGTATACATTCAGACTGTGGAAAACAACTGAGAATGGAGCAATTAAACAATTTCAAGGTTATGGAGATTAAAATTTTATCATAGATTGGGCTAATCATCTGTCCAGTGTTGAGAATCTGGGCCTGCATGAACCAAGTTCAAGAGGTCAAAAAATGTTTTGAAACCATAATAATAATCCTTTTTCAACACATTTACTAAGATTTCAACTCAATGGAAAACAAGCTTTCTGAATATACTTTGTTGTTACAGAAGGGTACCTAAACCAAACAAGAAGCTAGAAAAGTCACTCTCCTATCTGATTTAGAAAAGACTTGTCCTAACAACTCTTTAGTTCATTTGTTGCTAAACTATGAGGCTAGTAAAGGGGCAAGCAGGGCAGAAGTCTACATTCAGACTATGAAAAAAAGATGAGAATGGAGGTATTAAACAATTTCAAGGTTATGGAGATTCAATGTCATAACCCCAAATTTTAACAAAAATTAATTTTTTTTGATGTAACATAAATTGTTTAGAGTTGTAGTTTGTTAACTGCTAGTAGTTAACGGATAAATGAAACAGTTAAAAAACTAATGATTAACTTAAACACATATAAATTAATACTAATTTAATTTCGATATGTGATGTAAATAATCTGCATTCAGTTGTTTCTAGTTGTACTGATGATTTGATTTTGTCAAGAAGGTGAGAAGTTACTTTATAAATGGGGCTTACTTAGTGATTTCTAACTTACCTGGATTTCTGGATCTTACAGGCTTGACAGGTAAATTTTGAACCAGTAAGATTTTATTAAGGCGTTAATCCAGAGATACTTCTTTTAGCATAAAATATACTACTAGAGTAAAAATTTGCTTAATAGAATTCAAGGGTACTATGACGTAATGCGTCTTTCCTTTACTTGTTTTGCAACTAAAATAGTATTTTAAATTCATGTTGTAATGACCAATAACCTTACCATTCTCAATGTCTTTAATTAGTATGACTTTTATTTCAGACAGTTCTTCTTTCTAGCTGCTAACCAAGTTACTTATAGAGCTCACAATTTCATAGAATAAAACCTTTACTGACATAAGAGTTTACTTCTATTATTATTTCTAAAATTTAAAACATAGCTTAACAACATATAAAGAAAACTAAGTATTCTAAGAAGAAGCCTACAAACGTACCCTCAGCTCTACTTTTAATTGAGCTTCAGTAGAGGAAATTTATCAGCTTATTATTGTATTATAACTATAAATGATCTTTTGCACAAATGTCATCAAGTTGTGATTTCTATCTCCAAATTTCTTCATGACATAAGTAATGTGACAAAAATATATTATTTATTTATAATACAAATGATACTATATTTATTCTTGAATAGTTTTAGTATCCTTTACTACCAAGACTAATTTAATCTCGATTTGATTCATCTTAGAGCTTTAGTATCTTATGAAGACCAAATGATCATGTACTTACCAGAGGTTTATCTTACTCTTACAACCATAAACTACATTCAAAAGTAAAAGGTATTCTAGGGTGTAATTACTAATTACTTTTATACACACCTTGTTGATTTATAAACTAGTTCTTACCTATTAGTGTTTTCTTAAACTAGTTCTAATAGCTTAAACATGCATTGTTTATGGTTATAAAAGGAATAGGTCAATAGTGATACTCTCAACTCATGTTCATCAAATTTTACTACACTATTGATCTCTTCATAAAATGTTTTACTAAGGAAGATTATAAGGTCATTATAAAACAAGGATATTAATGCAATAGATATGTTGGTTCATTACCAACAAAGATTCCAAAGTTTAAATAAAATAGGGGTTATGATGCAATATAAGTCTCGTTCTTAAACATAACTTGACCTTATCGTTTATCCATGCAATGATACATTTTTTACTTTGGAGAATATATTATCATTATAGTCATTGTTTAAATTATTGGTAATAATTTGTTGCCCCGACAATGCAGTGACAACTATATCATTCGACCCACCGTGGGATGGATAAATTTTTCAGTATGTGGAACATCCCCAACCATGCAATTCTTGATTTAAAAACCTCCAACGCAACCCTAAATCCTCATTCTTTGTCTAGGGTTTTGGTCTTGCTTTGTCTGGTTTACTGCGGCCATGAGGGCTTGATTGTGCTTATCCCTAGCTCCATTGTCTATGTGTAGAGAAGTGTTTTCACTCTAGTGAGTGGATTTCAAGACTCACAGTTCGCATTTGATTTCTCTCTACCTGCATTACGTTACTGTGCGAGTAGTTGTTCTCTGTCAATAGTTTGTAGTCTCGATTTCTTGCATGGCCATTGCTAGGGCTTTAATCCTGCTCCAGTCATCGGTGTAGTATGTGTTTTGAATACTGCTACCTCTGTCATAGGTGAGCACGAGGGTGTCCTATTCGTTATGTTGGTTCATCTCCTTTGTGGCTTCAGATTTTCTCACTTCCAGGTAATAATTTGTTTTACAAATGTTTGTAAGTTTTAAGTTACAATTACAAATATACAACTCAGTTTCTAATCAAGATTTTGGTCTTCACTTGCAGGTGATATTTCACCTTTTCGCTTGGAAGAAACCTCTCCATGTTTGGATTGTCATCAAGTCCTACAGGTAAGCCCCGGTTACAATGTGGCAACACCCTGCTTGTACAGACTTAGGGGAAAAATGGTTTCAGTCAGAAATAAATTACGACCTTGGTTCCTCCAGTCTTGGGATGTTTGGTCTTCAGTTTTAAGATGTGTTTTTCATTGTTAAACCCTTGGATATATCAAGGTGGTTCCCGCTTCGATGTTGTGACTTGTATTACTATTTTCTTGACTTATAAAGGATATACAGTAATGTAGGTTTTAATAAATTGAATGTTAGTTTTGTTTTAAAGCCCATGCCGCAATGCTGGGTACACCGGCCCTGAGCTAGGTGTTGTAACCTGGTTAAGTTTGCAGCCTTACAGCCTGTCAATGTAAAACATTGGGTTTTAAGAAATATTTTAGTTTGAGCTCTGTCTCGTTTTTGCAGTAATCTTGTATATTGTAACTTTGTGTTCATTAGGGTTTTTCCTATTCGACTGTTAATGAAGAACATTATTGTCTAAATATATTTTGTAAATAAATTATTGTTATTATTTACGATTGTAACTCAGTCATAGTGTGTAATTTATAATATTAACTTATTTGTTAGGAATATACAAGCTAGGATTTCTCTGAAACCCTTGTCTAATTAAGTTCTTTAGTTTATTAATGATTAGGATATTCTACTTGTTAATTTGGTTAAATTATTATCATTATAGGTGTGTTGTGTAAATGTACATTTGTTTTCAAAAAGGATTGTAATAGTCTATAGTATCCTAATCGTTTATATATATAAATATCTAAGTAAATGGTTTTGCAGCTTAGATGTTTTTTTTTAATAGTTAAATAACTTGGTTAGGGTTTCGACCCTGAAGTTTTAAATTTACAGGTATAAGCATTTCTACTAATTATAAATAGTTTCTACATAGGTATTATTTAGTTTTATACTAGTTATTAATTATATTTTCATTGTTTTTATTTAATTAATTGTCAGGTAGAATTTACTCAAAGTTTTCAAAATGATAAAGCATAAATTTTGTAACTCGGTTTACTCTTTATAATTTAAGTAATTTTAAATATAACCCTATTTGGTTTATAGTAAATATTAGTCTTAGATTTAGTTGCTATTGTTAGAAAACAAACTTATTAGTATCTTGTTTATTTACTTAACTATATGTAATCGTTGTAACTCTAATGTGGTTTTCTGCAGCATTTCATTCAGTTACTAAGTGAAAACATAGAAATATAAACATATCATGACACTGTTTAACCTCCATAATATGTTAACATGAATAAAATTACTCTATTGTCTGTAAATACACAATCTTATATACTCAATCATTCTCTTATCTTTTTAAACATTCTACCTGTGCTAGAGTACTACCTGGATTTCCAGGTGTGGAAAAACACAGTCTAGAAATTATTTCTATTATAACACATTAATTTTCTAATCAATTTCATTTATTTAATCATTTAAAAAGATTGCTAGATTCTAACATTCTACAACTAACTCTATAACATTCACATATCAGTAAAAATCAGATTGATTTATCTAATACAGTAAAACAAAATAATGTAGAACCTATTTAGGACAGATGACAACAGTGTTAGGAGGTCCTTCCTCCCTACCAATCTCCTAGAGAGTGCTCAAACAACGCTTCCTCAGGACCCCTGAGCCTGATCTTGGTCTTCTTGGCTGAGAACTGGTGGAGAATGCAAACAGTAGACTAGTCCCAATATCTAAGTAAAACACTCTACCCTTAGCACTAAGATATTTCAACTTAAAGGTTGCACTAGATCAATCAGTAGTTATCCCCTCAAACAATTTCCATAATTCCCTTCCATTGAATTTCTCTGAAGTACATTCATTCACCTGAATGATCACTTCTCTAGAATGAGAAGCCTCATCTCTCTTCAATGGGAATTTTTATAAAGATTGCCTAGGTATTTTGGGTTAGTTTTCATTAATTGAGCCACCTGCTCTGATTCCACTTTCTTGGGGGTTCATGACCCCAATTGTAGGGAGGTTTCCACCTGCAACAGTTGGAGGTGGTTTGAAGATGCTGCCACATGTCAATTTGCTCTCCACCTAGTCTCCTCCACCAATTTCACCAATAAACATTGTTTTAACAGCTCTCCTAGGTTCTTGTCTCCTCATTTATTTATTTATAATTAAAATATTCATAATTACATTAAATATCCTTGACTCTGTTGAGTCATCAATTACAACTTAGCATAAAATTTAACATATTTTCCTCAAATAAAATCAAATAATATAAAATTGTTTTTGCAAAATTGGGGCATGTGACATACACACCCCCTTAAAGTATAACATCGTCCTCGATGTTATTTATTCTTCATCCTTAGAATTCCCTTGGAACAGAATTGGATATGCATCCCGCATTTTACTTTCCAATTCCCAGGTGGCTTCCTCTGGACTAAGGTGCTTCCATTGCACCTTCACCTGACCAATGGTATGGTTTTGAAGTGTGATCTCCCTTCGCCCAAGGATACCGTCTGATTCCACCAGAAAATCTCCTTTTGGTTCCACCTGTACATCATTCTAGTTAACAACATGAGTAGCATCATGAACATATTTATTTTATATAGAGGTGAAAAACATTATGTACTCTTAAATTTGGTGGTAATGCTAATTGATAAGATACTTGCCCAATCTTGGACAGTATTTCAAATGGACCACAATATCGAGGTGATAGTTTTGCACAACTACCCAATCTCAGAGAGCTCTTTTTGGGCCTCACCTTGATGAACACATGTTCACCTACCTGAAACTCCTTTGGAGTTCTTTTAAGGTCTACTTGAATTTTCTGTTGATCCTACGCAATTTTTAGATTACTTTGTACCTACTTAACAATTTCTTCCATCTCCTTTAATAGTTCAGGACCTAATACTAATCTATCCACCGGAGTACTCGAAGAGATAGGAGTATTACATTTCCTTCCATACAAGATTTTGAAAGGACTAAATCTGACTGACGCTTGATAATTATTATTATAAGCAAATTCTACCAGATGCAAGTAATCCTCCCATTTACTTGGCTAGTATTTCACATACATTCTTAGTAAATCTTCCAATACTTGGTTTACTATTTCAGTCTGTCCATATCTTTGAGGATAGAACGAAGTACTAAAATTTAATGTAGTGTTTAATCCTTTAAACAGAGATTTCCAAAAGTTACCGGTAAATTTAGGGTCTCTATCTGAGATTATAACTTTCGGTATTCCATGCAGCCATAAAATTTGTTTTCGAAAGATATCAACTATGTTTATAACTTTATACGTAGTTTTAACAGGTATAAAGTGGGTTGCTTTACTTAATTTATCGACCACTACCATGACAAAATCATTTAAATTCTGATTTTTAGGCAGTCCAATAAAAAAATCGAGACTAATTATATCCCATTTCCAGCTAGGAATGGGAAATGGCTGAAGTAATCCTGCTGGGTGTTGATGTTCAATTTCCACCTGCTGACATTCAAAACACCAAGCGATATACTCTGCCAATTTAGTCTTCATGTGTGGCCAAAAATATTCTTTTCTTAACATAGTTATAGTATTTTGATAGCCTGGATGACCTAAGTATGGAGTTTTATGGATTTCATCTAAACTTAATAACTTAACTTTAGGTACATTAGGTACATACATTCTGTCTTTATACAGTAAAAATCCTTTTGCATTCAAACTGTACCCTTTACTTAAGCTTTCTGTTGGATTTTCTTCTGTTTTAGCTTGTAAGTTTTGGTAAATTTCATCTTGTTCTATCCCTACTTTAAGCTATTCATTTAGATCTATTGTATAAGTGATGATAACTGTTGTGAAGTTCTGCCTTCCATTGCTACTTAATGCATCGACAACTTTATTTTCTTTACCTTTAATGTGCTGAATTTCAAAATCATATTCACTTAGAAAAGCTAGCCACCTAGCTTGTTTGGAATTTAGATTAGGCCGATCTAACATATATTTTAGTCCTTTATTATCAGTCATTCAAATAAATTCTCTATCAATTAGGTGATGATGCCACATCTTTAGAGCATGTATAACAACAGCTAATTCTAAATCATAAGCTGCATAATTATTTTCATGAATTTTTAATTTCCTAGACTCATCGACAATAACATGCCCTTCTTGACTCATAAAACCACCTAAACCATCATTGTAGGCATCAGCACACACTACAAATTCTTTATTTGGATAAGTTATTCTTAAAATAGGTGCGCTAGTTAATAAAGTTTTTAACTTTTAAAAGCTTTCCTCACATTTCTGGTTCCAATCAAATTTCTTTCCCTTCTTCTACAAAGAATTTATTGGATTCACAATTCTTGAAAAACCTTCAATGAATATCTGGTAATAACCGGTAATTCCCATGAAGGATCGAACATCAATTACATCCTTAGGAACTGGCCAATCTTCGATCGCCTTTATCTTTTCGGGATCCACCGAAATCTTTTCCTTAGTCACCACCTGACCTAAGTACTAACTTTTATGCTTGAATAAATCATATTTACTAATCTTTGCAAAGATTTGATGATCTCGTAGCTCTTGCAAAAAAAAATTAAATGTTCTTTATCTACTTCTTCATTTTTTGAATAGATTAATATGTCGTCGATAAACATGACCAAAAACTTATCTAGACACTTATGCATAATGTTGTTCATTAAACACATAAAAATAGTTGGGGCATTAGTAAGCCCAAATGGCATGACGACAAACTCGTAATGGCCATATCAAGTTCTAAAAGTTGTTTTAAAGATGTCTTCATCTTTAATCCTAACTTGATGATATCTAGACCTTAAATCAATTTTCGAAAACACCGTGGCTCCACGTAGTTGATCAAGCAGATCATCTATCAGAGGCAACGGGTATCGATTTTAATAGTCATATTATTTAAATGGTGGTAATCTATGCAAAGTTGCATGGTTCTATCCTTCTTCTTAACGAAGATGACAGGCGCCCCCCCAGGGAGACACACTAGGTCGAATATACTTGTTATCAATAAGTTCTTTTAATTTTGACTTTAGTTCATTTAGTTCCAGTATGTTCATTCGATAAGGGGCCTTTGAGCTGGGTACTGCACCAGGTACCAGCTCAATGGTAAAATCTAGTTCCCTTTTCGAAGGTAGTCTCGGAATTTCTTCCGGAAATACACCATCATATTCTCTTAAAACTGGTATGTCCACCAATTTTAATTTGTCTATTTTATTTAGATTCTCCTCATCAGTTATTGTTACTGCATAAGCTTTACAACCCTTCCTAACAACCCTCTTAAGCTGCAAAGAAGAAATATTCCTTCATTAGAGAAAATTTCAACTCAAAATGGGCCTCCTACAAAGAATTAATAAAATAATAGCTAAAATAATAAAATCATATTTATTAATTTTGGAGGAAGAAAATAAAAAAACTACTTTTTTGTTTGTATTTTTTACATATATCCCCGTGTTTTTACTCAAATTTCGATCGAGAGAGCTAGTTGGATGCATAATTAAATTCTGCATCCAACGAGTACCCACTCGACATACTTTTAACGGACCCCGCTACCCCAAAAACAAGAAATACATGAAAACACGTGATGCGTTTTTTCAGGTATTTCTTGTTATTGTGGTAGCGGGTTCCATCAAAAGTATGCCAAGTGGGTACTCATTGGATGTGGAATTTAATTCTGCATCCAATGAGATATCCCAATCAAAATTTGAGTAAAAACACAAGGAGATATGTCGAAAATACAAACAAAAAAGTAGTTTTTTTTATGATACCTATCCCCAAATTTATATTAAAAAGTGTTTAAGACCTATACGGTATTTCAAATTTAAATCAATTTCATTGGTTAACACATGATGACATGGAATTTGAATCAAAGTTAAAAGGCCCATTTTGAGTAGAAATTTCCTCTAATAATGGTTGTTTTTATAGGGTTTCTCTTTACATTTAGTGATTCTCCATCATTGTTTATACACATAAAGGTTTTATGATATCAATTTAAAATCACCCTATGTTGTTCTAACCAATCCATACCAATTAGTAAGCCATAGGAACCAAGAGGTAATACATTAAGCTTTACAATAGTTTCAAATTGATTCATAACTACTGCACATTCTTTTACAAAACACGTTACCTTCCTTTTTGCACCAATGGCTAACTGAACCAACCAAGAATTTTCAAAATTTTCAACAGGCAACTTACATTTTTCTATGATTTTAGGTGAAATATAACTAAGAGTAGCTCCTGGATCAATTAAAATAGCTATAGGGGTTTGGTTTATCATACCTTCTACTTCCACCATGGAAGTTTGATATTCTTCTTGTCGATTCTCCAAGGCTGCATTGATTCTGGGCATAGTCCTCGATAAATCTCCGATAGTCATTTCCTCCTGTATGGTATAAATATTACTGACAGTCTTTTTCTGATTAGGGAAGACTAAGGCATAAAGTGGGCCATTACACTCCCAGCACTTTATGGGTTCTTTACGTTCAAAGTTCTTGGTGTAATTACCATGATTATTAACAAATTATTTACCCTTTGAATTGTTTTGATTGCTTGGTGAATTATTCTTATTCCCTTGGAAATTCTTGTTAGCAAAATTTCTGGCCTTATTGTTTTTAGAATTCCAGTTGGGCACAAATTATTTCTTCTTTTGATCATAATGGTTGTTATTATTCTTGGCCTTCCAGTTGTCCATGCTCTCATTCTTTTGATTCTGTTCAAAATAGAAATTGGCTATCCTCATAGATTCTTCCAGTGTTTTTGGATTGTCATACTCAATCCTATCCTTGATGTGATAAGGTAAACAGCTGAGGAATAGTTGTACCTTTGGTTTTTCATCTACAAGGTATGGTACATACCTAAGAAGACTTAAAAACTTGTTTCAAATCTTTCGTAGTCATTGATCCTAGTTTAAGCTCATAGAATTCTTTTGCTCTCTCTTCATAGTACTGCTCAGATAGAAATTTATTTTTAAAGTACGTCTTAAAGGTACTCCAATTTATGTTCTTCTCTTTTATTCCCTTCACTCTCTTCAAGTCCTGCCACCAAATATCAGCCTTCCTTGAAAGATTGTATATAACTATTCTAGCCTTTAATTGGTTAGAATAGTTATAAATTTGGAAGTACTTCTTCATTCCAGATAGCCAAGATTCTGCTTCCTCCCCCTTCTCAGTCTCTCCATTGAATGTTGGTGGTTTAATATTTTTAAACTCCCCAGAAATTTCCTCATAGGGTTTATATTTTCTCTTAATAGTATAAGGATTGTCATCACTAGTATCACTAGTGGAATGAAAATTACGTTGATCACCAAATACCTCTAAAGATGAGCTACTTTCAATTTTAGTCTGTTTAATCTTTTTATATTTATGTTGATGACTTGTATCTTTTGAATTGGATATTTTACCCCTACCCTCAGTTTGAAATATTTATGTTAGGATCTGATTCAGCTCCTTCTGAGCCCTCAGAATCCTTTCATTCTCTTGTTTAATAGATTCCATTTCAGATATTAAGTGTTTTACTGTTTGTAAAATTTCTGAGGAATTAGTGGTTATATCTTCTTGTATAGGGTTTCTTGGTAAGTTTTCATGTTCAATAAATGGAGATTCCTCTTCCGCATATTCCTCCAGCCTTTCCATACCTGTTGTTAAACTTTAGAAACAATTTTCTCTGTTTAATAACATTAAAAGAAAATAACATCAGCAAAATAGTTTAAATTCACTGTTTCATAAAAGCAAGTTGTGCTTCATCAAGGCCCAGTGCTTGAACATTGTGCTCTGATACCACATGTCATAACCCCAAATTTTCACAAAAATTAATTTTTTTTGATGTAACATAAATTGTTTATAGATGCAGTTTGTTAACTGCTAGTGGTTAACGGATAATGAAACAGTTAACAAACTAATGATTAACTTAAACACATATAAATTAATATTAATTTAATTTCAATATGTGATGTAAATAATCTGCATTCAGTTGTTTCTAGCTGTACTGATGATTTGATTTTTTCAAGTACGTGAGAAGTTACTTTCTAACTAGGGCTTACTTAGTGATTGCTAACTTACCTGGATTTTTGGATCTTATATGCTTGATAGGTAAATTTTGAACCAGTAAGAGTTTATTAAGGCGTTAATCCAGATATACTTCTTTTAGCATAAAATATACTGCTAGAGTAAAAGTTTGCTTAATAGAATTTGAGGGTACTATGAGGTAACACATCTTTCCTTTACTTGTTTTGCAACTATAATAGTATTTTAAATTCATGTTGTAAAGAAAAATAACCTTACAATACTCAATTTTTTTCATTAGTAATACTTTTATTTCTAACAGTTCTTCTTTATAACTACTAGCCAAGTTACTTATAGAGCTCATGATTTTGTAGAACAAAACCTTTACTGACATAAGAGTTTATTGGTGTTATTATTTCTAAAATTTAAAACACTGCTTAACAACATATAAAGAAAACTAAGTCTTCTAAGAAGAAGCTTACAAACGTACCCTCAGCTCTACTTTCAATTGAGCTTCAGTAGAGGAAATTTATCAGCTTATTATTGTATTATAACTATAAATGATCTTTTGCACAAATGTCGTCAAGTTGTGATTTCTATCTCCAAATTTCTTCATGACATAAGTAATGTGACAAAAATATATTATTTATTTATAATACAAATGCTACTATAGTCATTCTTGAATAGTTTTACTATCCTTTACTACCAATACTAATTTAATCTTGGATTGATTCATCTTCGAGCTTTAGTATCTTATGAAGACCAAATGATCATGTACTTCCCAGAGGTTTATCTTACTCTTAGTACCACAGACTACATTCAAAAGTAAGAGTTATGCTAGGGTGTAATTACTAATTATTTTTATACACACCTTGTTTATTTATAAACTAGTTCTTACCTATTAGTGTTTACATAAACTATTTCTAACATCTTAAACATGCATCGTTTATGGTTATAAAAAGAATAGGTCAATAGTGATACTGTCAACTCATGTTCATCAACTTTTACTACACTATTGATCTCTTCATTATATGTTTTGCTAAGGAAGATTATAAGGTCACTATAAAAAAAGATATTGATGCAATATATATGTTGGTTCATTACCAATGAAGATTCCAAAGTTTAAATAAAATAAGGGTTAATGATGCAATATAAGTCTCGTTCTTAAACATAACTTGACCTTATGGTTTATCCATGCAATGATACATTTTTTACTTTGGAGAATATATTATCATTATAGTCATTGTTTAAATTATTGATAATAATTTGTTGCCCCGACAATGCAGTGAAAACTATATCATTCGACCCACTGTGGGCTGGATAAATTTGTGGGTACATGGAACATCCACCACCGTACAATGCTTGATTTAAAAACCTCCAATGCAACCCTACCTCCTCTTTCTTCATCGAGGGTTTTGGTCTTGCCTTGTCTGGTTTACTGCGGCCATGAGGTCTCGCTTGTGCTTGTACTCAGCTCCATTGTCTATGTGTAGCGAAGTGTTGCCACTCTAGTGAGTGGATTTTAGGACTCACAGTTCGCATTTGATTTCTCTCTACCTGCATTGCGTTACTGTGTGAGTGGTTGTTCTCTGTCAGTAGTTTGTAGTGTCGATTTTTTACATATCCATTGCCAAGGATTTAATCATGCTCCATTCATCGGTGTAGTATGCATTTTGAACCCTACTTCCTCTGACATAGGTGAGAATGAGGGTGTGCTGTTTGTTTTGCTTGTTTGTCTCCTTCGTGGCTTCAGATTTTCTCGCTTCCGGGTAATAATTTGTTTTACAAATGTTTGTAAGTCTTAAGTTATAGTTACAACTATACAACTTAGTTTCTAATCAAGATTTTGGTATTCACTTGCAGGTGATAGTTCACCTTTTCGCTTGGAAGAAACCTCTCCACGTTTGGATTGGAATCAAGTCCTATGGGTAAGTCCCGGTTACAATGGGGAAATTCCATGCTTGTATAGACCTAGGGGAAAAATGGTTTGAGTCAGAAAGAAATTACGAGCTCGGTTCCTCCATTCTTGGGATGTTTTGTCTTCAGTTTTAAGATGTGTTTTTCGTTATTAAACCCCTACATATAGCAGGGTGGCTCCAGATTCGATGTCGTGACTTGTATTACTCTTTTCTTGACTTATAAAGGATATACAATAATGTAGGTTTTAATAAATTGAATGTTAGTTTTGTTTTAAAACCCATGCTATGATGCTGGGTACACTGGCCCTGAGCTGGGTGTTGTAATTTGGTTAAGTTTGCAGCCTTACGGCCTTTCAATGTAAAACATTGGGTTATAAGAAACATTTTACTTTGAGCTCTGTCTCATTTTTGCAATAATATTGTATATTGTAACTCTGTGTTCATTAGGGTTTTTCCTATTCGACTGTTAATGAAGAACATTACTGTCTAAATATCTTTTGTAAATAAAGTATTGTTATTATTTAAGACTGTAACTCAATCATATTGTATAATTTATAATATTAACTTATTTGTTTGGAATATACAAGCTAGGGTTTTCCTAAAACCCTTGTCTAATTAAATTCTTCACTTTATTAATGATTAGGTTTTGCTACTTGTTAATTTGGTTAAATTATTATCATTACAGGTGTGTTTTGTAAATGTACATTTTTTTCAGCAAGGACTATAACAGGCTATAGTAGACTAATCGTTTATATATATAAATATCCAAGTAAATGGTTTTGCAGCTTAGATGTTTTTATTTTTATTTTTTATAATAGTTAAATAACTTCATTAGGGTTTCGACCCTGAAGTTTTATATTTATAGGTATAATCGTGTCTAATAATTATAAATAGTTTCTACATAGGTATTATTTAGTTTTATACTAGTTATTAATTATATTTTCATTGCTTTTATTTGATAAACTGTCAGGTAGATTTTACTCAGAGTTTTTGAAATGATAAAGCATAAATTATGTAACTCGGTTTACTCTTTATAATTTAAGTAATTTTTAATATAACCCTATTTGGTTTATAGTAAATATTAGTCTTAGATTTAGTTGCTATTGTTAGAAAACAAACTAGTTAGTTGCTCGTTTATTTACTTAACTGTATGTAATCATTGTAACTCTAATGTGGTTTTCTGCTACATTTCATTCAGTTACTAAGTGAAAACATAGAAATATAAACATACCATAACACTGTTTAACCTCCATAATATGTTAACATGAATATAATTACTCTATTGTCTGTAAATACACAATCTTATCTACTCAAACATTCTCTTATCTTCTTAAACATTCTACATGTGCTAGAGTATTGCTTGGATTTCCAGGTGTGGAAAAACACAGTCTAGAAATTATATCTATTCTAACACATTACTTTCCTAATCAAGTTCATCTCTTCAATCATTTAAAAATACCGCTAGATTCTAACATTCTACAACTAACTCTATAACATTCACATATCAGTCAAACTCAAATTGATTTGTCTAATACAATAAAACAAAATAATGTAGAACCTGTTTAGGATAGATGACAACAGCATTGGGAGGTCGTTCCTACCTACCAATCTCCTAGAGAGCCCTCAAACAACGCTTCCTTAGGACCCCCAAGCCTGTTCCTGGTCTTCTTGGCTGTGAACTAGTGTAGAATGAAAATAGTAGACTAGTCCCAATATCTCAATAAAACACTCTACCCTCAATAGTAAGATCTTTCAACTTAAAATTTGCAGTAGATCAATCAGTAGTTATCCCCTCAAACACTTTCAACAATTCCCTTCCATTGAATTTCTCTAAAGTATATTCATTCACCTGAATGATCACTTCTCTAGAATGAGCAGCTTCAGCTCTCTTCAATGGGAATTTTTATAAATATTGCCTAGGTATTTTTGGGTCAGTTTTCATTAATTGCACCACCTGCTCTGATTCCACTTTCTTGGGGAATCATGACCCCAATTATAGGGAGGTTTCCACCTGCAACAGTTAGAGGTGGTTTAAGGATACTGCCACATGTCAGTTTACTCTCCACCTAGTCTCCTCCACCAATTCAACCAGTAAACAATCTTTTAATAGTTCTCCTAAGCCGTTGTCTCCTCCTTTATTTATTTATAATGAAAATATTCAGAATTACATTAAATATCCTTAACTCTGCTGAGTCATCAATTAAAAATTAGCATAAAATTTAACATATTGTCCTCAAATAAAATAAAATAATATAAAATTGTTTTTGCAAAATTGGGGCATGTGACATTCAAAGTTTATCATAGATTGGGTTAATCATCTGTCCAGCATCGGGAATTTGGGCCTGCATGAACCAAGTTAAAGAGTTCAACACCAACCTTTAACGATCTTCAATCATCAGCATTTGGTTGTTTATGATTTGTTTCTAGCAGTCTCCAAGAAATTATACCAAAGAAATGTTTGTATGTGGTGAGGAAAAGTAATTTTCATAATTGGTCACAAGTCTAGAACACTAAACCATTAGAAGTTCTAATAATGCGCACTATAAAAATAATGCTTGCAAACTTCTTTACTTTGACCAGCAAATGATGTTGGAAATCAACAAAATTCCTACAATTACATGTCATCACAGTTACGCAAGTTTAATTAATAAATTCTTTAATTTTTCCAGCCTAAAAATAGCAAGTGAACAAGGATTTTAGACTAGATTAACATAAGAAATAAAATATAGAGGGATATTAGAAGGAATTCATGTAGCCCTACATCCTTCTAGACTGTGATCATTCCCAACAACAATCACATTTTGTATGTTTCCTTGTGCACCCCCCTAGTTGAAACTATTAAGACAAGTACAAAGTAATCAACATAAGATAGATCCAATGCATGGCACACCTACATAAAAATGTTATGCAATGTTAAGAGGAAAGGAAAAGATATCAAGGATGCTAATAACATTAAAAAGTAATTGGACAACTACTCGATGACAAATAGCAGTATGACATTGACTGATTTTGAGACACATAAAATGTGTAAAATTGTTTCGCTCACATACCAGTATATGCAGAAACACTAACTCTTTCTGTATTAATGCTATTTGAAGCAGAAGCCATTGAACCTAGGGACAACTCTCCAGATAGGCCTTCTTTAAGAGTTGGAGAATCATACCCAGTAGCAAGTCCAAGTCGTGTGACATGTGAAAACAACTTTCACTCATTCAATACTAGAGAACTCCCAGATGCCATTTTTGGTTCCCCTAATGCTTCCTTTTCGGTTTTCCATGAAAGACACATTACGCAATCAATAAAATGTCAATTTGTGGTCAATAATGAATCATTCAAAAGAAAGAATTTTTACCAAAGGTATCACATATGTTATCCTCAACATTCAAATCAATTTATCGTACCACTTAACATCAAATATACTTCAAAATTGTTCTCTTTCGGAATGGAAATCAAAATTACCTTCAAAATCAATAGTTGACATTACTGACATAAGCAAATTTTGGTAGAACAGGTCTTGCTTGTACTACCACGGCTGAATCCACCCTCTTCACTCTAGCTTCTTGTTTCGAGTTAAAATGAAAGTTTTAAAAATTAAATTGCACATTTTAACATTAGATAAGAACTGGATCCTCATGATTTAAAAGCAATTAAAGAAAGGTTCATTATTTAAAATTTCTAAACTTTTGCAACTACACATAGGTGCCTTTTTCAATGACGTGAAAGCAAAAATTTCACAACATATAAAAATAGAAATATATTACTGTATTTCTATGGCACCAGAAACAACACCTATTAAAATTAACACTAAATGTCAAATGCAACAAAGTGATAAGACATACAGAGGTTCCACCAATCAGAATCATTTTAGTGAGGTAAAAACAAATAGTGGAGTGGTCATTGAACTCTCTAAAATGGAAAAGGAAAACTAAGATAAAACTAGTTATGATGAGACTTTAACACTTCATGGTCTTCCAAATTCCATCTATATTCTAATAGGAAAGACTCCAACAATTCAATAGGAGTACAATTTGCATCCTTACTACTTTTATAGCTCACTTAGTTAAGAAGTATTGAAGATTATTCAAAATTTTACTGAAGTGATGAGCATCCACCTCCTATTAAGATGTGGAATTTTGTTTAACCTGTGTATATACCATTTGGCTCAACTTAACAACCTTGATGACTCAACGGTTGAACAAACAATGACCCAATTTAACCACCTAGAGAGGCCAACCTTGGAAAAAAAATTGATTCCCTCTTTAAGAAATGAATAACATGTTGTGATAGGATACCATTTAATCTATGTGGATATATCAACTAACCCAACTTAATGACTTTGATGGCTAAACTATGAAACAAGCAGTGACCTGATTTAACATCCATAATGTGCCATCCACGGAACACAGAATGCCCCCTTACATGGCGTGTCAACCCTTCATACCTTTTGACAAAACATATGCACTACTCAGTAGTGTAATAAATGTTATAGAGACTGAGATATACATCCATTGGATCTTAAATCTAATGATATAAGTTACATCCTATACAACATTAATTATTATGTTGTTAAGTACATAAAACAAAAAAAATAACAAGATGAACCATCTAATAAAAGAGAATATTGTTTACACTATGATTTAAAGGCCTTGATTCCCAACCAAGGATCAAACAATGAACCAAAACAACTGCCTTGATGGTCCAACCACAGAACAAGCAATGGCTCTCTTACAGAGGTTAGTATGCCAACATCCTTGGAGAAAAATCATGTAAGAGGAATCAAACCTGGTAGAAGATATAAAAGAACCCCGCTCTCACCAACCCAACCTTCAGCAAAATACCACATCATATAAGAAGAATCGAACCTGGTGGTAGCTGGAACAGAGCCCCACTCTTAATGGCCCCAATCACCCCTAGTGACTGAATTATTTAGAACTAATATCATATAAGATGGAGTGTTTGTTAGTCTTGCAAAATAATGAGTTATAATCCAAAGAGCCTCCAACATGGCATGGAAATTAAAATTGATTCCTTTTAAGAGGACCGACCTCCCAAATTTCATTGTCAGAATGTTCTTCAAGTGGGTCTAGATTGCTCCATACAGTTCCTTCAAACAATATTGGGTCCCGCAGAATAATTCTTAATTTAGAGCTTAGATCATGGAGTCCAATCCTTGCGAAGCCCAAGCCATCCAGTAATTGCTACTAATTTTCTGCACCTAGAATAGTGTGTGTGCTCCCAATATGATAGGAACCAAGGCACACTTATATGATGCAGTTATAAAAGAAGAGTAGACTTGCATTTTGACCTTCCTATTTTCTATTTCTTCTTCCTTTACAATCTGTCTAGATCTTTTTTCATTGATTCTCGTTGCTTGGTCCTCTGCATCCTCATTTTGAAATGGTTTATCGGATTCAGAGTCCATTGTATTATAGAATCTACTTTTGTTATTGCCTGTTTGTGGCGTTATCCTCCTAGATGAAATCTATGCTCCATTAATTGCATTCAAAGTATGCTGGTGTTCACCAACTAGCTTTAATAAATCTACACCACCCAGAATATCTTCACTCCTCCCAACTTGAACTATGTCTCCGTCTTGCATCACTTGCAAATTTTCCCAAAAGATCCCTAAAACTTTTTCATGACTTGACACTAGCAATTTCCTATTCAAAGAGTAGATTGTACTGTACATAAAGGTTACACATTGCAAGTGTAGAAAGTGGGCTCGCCAGTATAAGGTTAGATGCAGATAAAAATTCTAGTTGATGTTTGACATATACAGCTGTCTTCGATCCCGAAACTCCAAGAAGGAACTCCTGTTACATTATTTGGTGAACTAATGAGGCATTGAACTATGCATTCAAATAAAAGTGTACTTTGACAATCTACTCTACAAATGCATTCAATACTTCTAATTGGAGATTGAGAGAAGTACTTTAAAGAGATGAGCTCATGTATGAGCATCAACAGCACTAAAAGGGTCGTCGAGAAGATAGACATCTACATCCTAGTAGGCAGAAACGTTTATCCAAAAAATGCCAGTCAAACCTAATGTTGCATTGTGGGGATCTTTGCTCGGTTCCTATATAACACATATGAATATAGAACTGGGAGAATGTGTTGCAGACCACACTCTCAAGTTGGAACCTAAAAATGCAGGACATTATGTGGCTTTGTCAAATATATATGTCACAGCTGGTAGGTGGTCTGATGTAGAAAAGGTGAGAAAAATGATGAAAGAGAGGAGAATAAAAAGACACCTAGGATGCAGTTGGGTTGAGATCAATAACAAGGTGTATGCTTTTGTTGTAGGGGACATTTCAAAGCCAGGAAGACAAAAAAAAATGAAAGAAGCAGTGAATGTTCCTAACAAGAATTTTATGGTTGGTGCAATGTTTATATTGCATGATGTGGAAGATGAATAGAATGAGTTTATCTCTCCTAACGTGGCAGGAAGATAGCAATTACATATGCACTTAATGTAATCTCCCGTGCAAACCCTATGAGAATAGTCAATGATTTGATTTTGATTTTAAGCAGGTGAAACTCTAGGTACCCAAACTCTCACCGTGACTTGGAAGCCCACACCATCTAATTATGATATTTCAATCATTGCATTCTGTCTGTTCTTTTTCACTCATAACAGTCTTGTTTAAAAACCTTAAGTGGGCGGTGACTACATTTCTGCCACTAGGTGTATTTCCAAAATGGTATTCTCGTGAAGATGCTAGACCATTCCCTCATTTGAAGTAGGGCATATTCTTTTATTTTCATCTTTTCAAAACTAACTTATATCTTAGGAATGAGACTCTGAAGTATCCAAAGGGAAATTCCATAGACTTGGTAAGATATTCATATTATATCTATTAGGATGTCTATCTATTTAATTCAAAATATTGTCAAAATTTTGAAATCCCGAGGAAGGGTGCCTAAATGTTACACGACAGATCTCTACTTGGTACTTTAGATTTCTCGTTTTCTCCATATACTGATTACTCAATGCCTTCAGAACTATTTATTGATGGTGAGAAAGAATACGTCTTGTCTTTTTGAATAGACGTTACAACACACAGAAAATTGTTACCATGTTTAAGCCAAAGTTGAGCTCCTGCAAACTGGATTTTTGCAATTACCATAATTGTTCAATGTTCAAATCTACACAATTTCATATAAAAGCTAAACTTGTCAATCACAATGATATAGACCTTTATGTGACTTATACAAACCAAAACCTTTCAAGTAGAGTATTTTAGACAGGGAATCCATAATTTAGAATACCTTACTATCATTTTACAATTGCAGAGTCTCTCCTATTTTCTGAACTTTTGAATTGTGGCTGATTATTGATAGTGTTCCATGAAGATCAAATTTCTAGTGGAAATTATAAGCTAATGGTACAATTAGTTAGATTTCTGAATAGTCAATATTCTACTCAATTAATTGACCATTTTTATTGGTAATCTGTTCATGCATATATTGTAGTACTAGAATGCTAGAAAAAGTGGAATATCCTTAAAGCCTTTGAATTGTTCATCATGGTTAAAATATTTCTCTCGTCACATAATGTAGCGGCCTCAGCATTGGTAGAGACGAACGGTAGCCAAACTGGTGAAACCATCTCTTTAGGTTTTCTAGACCCCCTGAAAGAAGACCCAGACTAACCATGGGAGGTGTACCTTATCAAAATTTTCCAGATACTTTTTAGTGGAACCAGCTTTCTCACAGTACTAGTAAGACTGATTTCAAGAGGCACATGGCACCTTGAAGCTTAAAAAGTTGGAAAATGTGGTACCCTATGGGGGTTCACTTCAAGGTATAACTTATGATTTAATTAATCGACATAAAGACTCCGAATGTTACACAAGCAACAATGGAAAATGGAAATGGATGCACAGGTTACTCGAGTAAGAACAAGGCACCCAATAATAACTAGACTCAGTTATTGATGGCTGCCATGAAAGTTAAACAATGCAGAGAAATGGGACAATTTGATAATGAAGTGTAGGGGTTTAAAGGAAACAAGTGTCTTGCTAATTAAGTACCAAGAAAAAGATACCAGCTCCTAATGAGTGAATTTGGGAGAGATTTATCATTATTAAACTAGATATGAAGTTTATTAATAAGATTTGGAAGTTGGGCTGAGTTTAAAGGCACTCTAGCACTAAACTATTTGCTGGTATAAAAATCAGATCTGAAACTAAACCAACCAGCAAGAAAACAACACATTCATGGGTTTTTAATAATACCCAAGTGGCTAAGTTTGACAATTAGAGGTTCTAGTGCCTATCCTAAGGTGATTTTGGAGTCTTTAAATAAATATTTTTAATGACAAATAAAAATACGAAAAGCAAACAACTTCTAGCCATTAAGAAGCTACAAAATTTGCATGCATGCAAACACAAAAAATTGAAAGCAGCACTAAAAAGAGTAACTAGTGGACAAGCAGTGAAATAGGGAGTGTTTTGGACACTTATTCTTGAAGAGTGGATGAAGGCACCCCATTCTATTTAGCAATTGGGCTTGAAAGTTCATTTGGAAAACTTCCTCCACAAGCCAGGGCTCACTTGAATCCCTTGGTTCCTTTAACTTTCAAACCAAAATCTGAGTTAGTAACTAAGAATCATGGATTAATCAAACACAAACCACAACTCAACTTACAAAAGGAAAGAGATGTAGAATTTCATTTCTCAAACGGGATTCAAGTTAAACTCAGATTATCATTGTTTAATACACAATCTCATTCAACAATTAATAGCTGCAAATTAAATTGATCTCATAAGCACTTTTGAATAAGAAGCACATGAGAACTCAACCAAATTACTGAGAGCATAATTAAAAAATCAATCACACATTTGAAAGTTTCAGACTGAGATTGATTTAGGAAAAACCTTCTAAGGTAAAAACCTATGAGAGAGAGAGAGTGCTTTTATTATTTCTTCTTCAAAATTCATTGACAGTACATCAATAGAATTAAACTTAGCTTAAAAAACCGACTTATCTCAATCTCCGATAAAATTTCTCCATCTCGAAAACTATGCCCAAAATACAGAAATTCCTTCTTGAATTTCTCCAGTACTTTCCCCAAGCATTTACTGTAAGTAAGCAGTGCAAGGCTCAATGCATTAATCATGGAAGATACAAGAATTTGAGCAGCTCCTTTAAAATTCTTTCCAAAGTCCAGTTGGGTATCACACTTTGCCCCGCATTCATCATTGTTGTTTGTCCACAACTCATACTCCACCCGATCATATGGGTGAGGAACAGAATCCCTCCTGTTTAAATTAATATTAACCATATCACCCTTGTTTGTAGCTACTTTCAGTTTGTCATCAAATTGTTTCACAATAAGAGAAGAAGGAATGGTGATATTCTATAGATATTCAGCTGCTGCACCAACATACCAAATAAACAAATGCAACATCAATAATCATTTCATATATTTGAGTATCAATTTAGCCACCAGGCCTCAACATAACACCTTCCTCTTGAGATCTATGATTATGGGATTTATTAAAATAAAACTACTTAGAGCATATTTCTTACCTCTAAAAAATTATATAGATTTTTAATTCCTTCAATTTATGTTCAATTAACTAGATATGAAATGATAAAATAAAAATACATGTACTAAAACCCCATACATACCACACATCATGATTATAATCAGGTATCACTTATGGAGCTTCATATAAATTACTACTCACATGATAAAAAGCACACTTTAAATGAAAAAAACTCACAATATTCCCATCAAAGATAAACTGGATCAAAGAAATCAAAATCATCCTACTATACAAATTATGAGCCTTTTGAATAAACTTATTAGTTGATTTCATGGGAAAATATTTGTGTTGGTCTTCTCCTCTTTCAATTTTTTTAATCGGTGTTGTACTAACTGAAGTGACATGAACATTAGGAGGTGGAGGACACCATTCTTGATGGTTAGTTCTGGACACAGGTTAAATATGTTCTATAGTTCACCAAGCCTGTTTATAGTATTATTCATTTTGCAAATACAAATCAGTCGGTGATTGGAGAGGTGTATAAGCAAATGGGTAGCACGCTTCGTCAAATCAAAGACATTGTTGAGCAAAGAGATGCAATCTTGTATGAAAATATTCATAAAAATTTGGTCAAAAGGTGAGATAATTTGAATGTTCCACTCCATTCCCTTGCATATGTCCTTACCCAAAAATATTATTTTCCATCTTTGTTGGCCCAACCTGCACCTGGTGGTGGAGTTAGGAAATACCACACATAGGTCGAGAGGTGCAAAATGGGCATATGCTTGCATTAGACAATTTGGTTCTTAATGAGGAGGAGTGTGATCAAGTATGAAGTGAATTGAACCAATACATCAGTGAACAAGGATTCTTTGGTGCCTTGCATGCAACCAAAGATTGAGAGAGGTTGAATCCTATCGGTTGGTGGAACATGTATGGCAGTGGTGCCACATATTTGCATATATTGGCAGTGAAGGTGCTTTCATAAGTTTTCAATAGATCTTTTGCAGAGAGGTGCTCGAGAACCTACAACTTCATCCACAACATCAAGAGAAACAGTTTGAATGTAGAACAAGCCGAAAGTTTGGTTTATGTGTACTACAACTTGAGGTTGGTGTCCCATTATTATGAAGCGGCCAAGAATGATAGAAAATTTTTAACCTGGGACAACAATATAGAGGAGGTTAATGTGGAGGATGAATCCATAACATTAGAGAAATTGGAGGCTGAACTATTGGGTGATCATAATGGTGATCCAATTTATACATCATAGATGCCACCCCCAACCACTAGCAGGTGTCCAGATGCAAGAGTTAATCCTTTAGTCTCCCAATGTCCTCTGTAGGGGCCATTCATCTTCTTCTCATATTCCACGATCACTTCCAACAACTCTTATTCCACCTAGAACATAAGAAAAGAATTGGAAGTTTCTCGTGGCAAGAGGAAAGATTAGTAGATAGTATCACAGTACATTGTATTTCATGTTTATTATGGCCTACTTTGAATCTTGAAAGTTGAACCTACCTTTGAAGATTGAACTTTAAATTGTTGATTGCATCTTATGATCTTACAACTCTTTGGTATTGAATATGATATTATGATGATTTGTTTCACTTCATGGTTGATGTTATCTGTTAGAGTTTGTTGATGGAAAATGTTATAAATTGAAATCTGAGGATTAAGGATTGATGATTGATAGTTTGATGAAAATGTTATAAGTTATAGCTCCTATATGATTGATGTTATATGTGTATTAAATGGTTATATCTATGTTTTCTATAGCTAATTTGGCATAATACATGTTTTTTTAATATATATGCATCAAAATATATTAAATTATGTATTATATAAAAAAAACGCTCCCAAAACAGAATCTTTTGAAATTTTCGCTTTTTGCTCTCGATCCCCTCTCCCAACAACATAGGTTCAAGTCCTTGAATGACACTTGAATATCACCTAGCTTCAATGGTACATAAGTAAATCACGGATCAATTACCTTTATCAACTTGAAAGTGGGATACTACTAGCTATACCCATAAGACAATTAATACATCAACCAAACATTTAGAAGCATTTAGAAGAATCCAGTACATCATTATACATCATCATCATCATGGTATTGGCATAGCAACAAAAACATTGCCATATATGATATTACTGATCATCACATTTAGCTCTTCTCTTAAAGGGGGAGACCTAAGAGCAGCAAAGATAGGCCTCAATACTCTGGCTTGCGTCTTGATCAAAGAAAAAAACCATCTGTGGAAAGGGTGCCCAACAAAAGGTGGCACAATAGGACCTGTCAGTGAGAAAAAGTTACATTTCCATAATAAGCGTATCAGACTTGTCAATAGTGTGGCAGCATTGGTTATCATTTATGAGTAGTTACAATCTGGTTATGGCGCTTTTTCATTCAAAGTGGTAGAAGGAACCTAAATGGGCTATTACATACTAATTTCACTACTTTAGTACCCAATAGGTTCATTCATTACAATAGATGCACTCTCTTTTTCTACATAAGGAGGGCGCCCCTATGACGAGTTATATTCAATACTAGTAATGTTGAGATTTTCCCTCTGGTTATTATATTCATTGTTTTATGTAGAGTCTGTTTATATTATATAATAATAATGTGTTTGTTGTGTACTTTTATTCATGTCATCAATTGTCTGCATGAGTATGTCCAATAAGAAGATTTATTTCTTCCATCACCCAATTTAACAAGACATTGGTCAATCTTGGGATATGTTTGTCATTGCCCCAAAAACCCATAGTATCCAAGTGTTTTTGAGTTCAGATCTACAATTGATCATCACAAATTTGAACCCTTTTACAGAAAAATTAAATTTTATACGAGTCATTGCTTTATTTGATTCATCTAAGTCTTCATCTGCACACCCACTCACTAAGATTTGGGATTAACTGCCTATTCCTATATGTATCAGTGAATTCATTTGAGGTTTAATGTGCTAATTTCTGATTTAATTTGCATATTATAGCCTTAAATTTCCTTGGTGATTCCACCCTGTGGCTAGCATGTACCAGTCAGAAGGGATAGGAACCAGCTAAAGTGACAATGTCAGTTGGTTCCCTCAATGTTAAATCTAAAATTAATTATGAGTTTGTGGCAGATCACAAGGACAGTTTTGAGTAACAGGTAGGCCTGCTAAAGGAAAAATAGATCCTCCTAAGGTTATGTATTTTTGTAGGTATTATTTAAATTTATGTAACCTATGGATATAATTAACACAAGAAATTCAGAAATACCATGTGCCATCCTAAGTTGCACTGTCCCGGAATCTAGAGAGAAATATGGCAGAAAAGGAATGAATATAAAACAACACCAAAATAGTAAAAATAAATAAATTGAATTGTATTTATGACAACAAATGATGAAATATAGTAATAACCTTGTATGTCATTTTCATGTGCTTCAAATAGAGCAGTAGCTATGGACTCTTCCTCTAGTGCACATGTTTTCTCCGAAGTCCTCAACTAACATTGGATCTGCATCAGATGATGTTATTTGAATTAGAAACTGCATTATAAATTAAAATAGGTATACCTAAGTCATTCCCTATCAGATGGAAGTGACTCCTATTACCCCAATGCCAACACAAATCATGACATATTGAATTAAAACAATTTTCCTACCTTATCTTATAACATTTTGAAAAACAAAGTAATTATCTTGAAGCAGGGTAATTATAGCTATCAATCTTCTTCCACATAAAACTAACTGAAGTGAGGTCTCATTATATAGCAACCCTACCTGGAGAATCCAAGGTATCTACAATTATGTTATCTCTAGTTTTATCTTATTTTCTCTCCCACATTCTCAAATAAAACAATTATATTTCAAAGCATACACCATGTATAACCTAGTTACTGTAGTCTCTTGAAAGTTTCAAGATTCTAAGGCTTTTGTGTAGAATCAAACGGGTAAGAAGATAAATGAGATGAGATCTAACAATCAAGGAAAGTCCACCTCCAATGACAAGTACACCTAAAACTAGACAAACTGATCAAATATGAGAATAACAACCAAGAGAAAGAATCGTATTCCAAGTGTTTTTGTAGCACAAATCTCTTCCTTTAGCACAAACAAAGGCAATTTGTAAGAAAATACAATGGTATGTGCATCTGTAAATTATAGCCAGGAAAATCCTCTTTTATGTATAATTAGCACCCATCATGCAGTTCCTCATGGACAAAAAGTTAGATAATTTTAACAGTAAAATACGTAATTGTAAACAACCTTAAATCCCATACGTCATACACAGACATCTTCACTGAATCAAAAAACTGAAAAAAGTGATCTATTAAGAAAAATGTAACATTTCATTGATAAAATATCTCCAACCTTATTCCTTAACATCTGCATTTCTTCTAATGTCCAGTCCTTTGTGAGGTCCAATACTGATTGAAGTGAGGTCTCATTATACAGCAATGTTTCCTGGAGAATCCAAGGTATCAACAATTATGTTATCTCTAGTTTTATATTATTTTATCTCCTACATTCTCAAATAAAAGAATTATATTTCAAGGCATACACCATGTATAACCTAGTTAATGCAGTCTCTTGCAAGTTTCAAGAGTCCAAGGCTTTTGTGTAGAATCAAACGGGTAAGAAGATCAATGAGATGAGATCTAACAATCAAGGAAAGTACACCTACAATGACAAGTACACCTAAAACTAGACAAACTTATCAAATATGAGAATAACATCCCAGAGAAAGAATCATATTCCAAGTGTTTTCATAGCATTAATCTCTTCCTTCAGCACAAACAAAGGTGATTTGTAAGAAAATACAATGGTCTATGCATCTATAAATTATAGCTAGGAAAATCCTCTTTTGTGTATAATTAGCACCCATCATGTACTTACTCATGGACAAAAAATTAGATAATTCTAAGAGTAAAATGCGTAATTGCAAAAAACCTTAAATCCCATACGTCATACACAGACATTTGCACTGAATCAAAAAACTCAAAAAAGTGATATATTAAGAAAAAACATAACATTTCATTGATAAAACATGTCCAACCTTATTCCTTAACATCTTCATTTCTTCTAATGTTCAATCCTTTGTGAGGTCCAATACTGACTGAAGTGAGGTCTCATTATACAGCGACCCTACCTACAGAATGTAGGGTATCAACAATTATGTTATCTATAGTTTTATCTTATTTTCTCTCCCACATTCTCAGATAAAATTACAATTATATTTCAAAGCATACACCATGTATAATGTAGTTACTGCAGTCTCTTGCAAGTTTCAAGAGTCCAATGCTTTTGTGTAGAATCAAACGGGTGAGAAGATCAATGATATGAGATCTAAAAATCAAGGAAAGTACATCTCCAATTATTTTGATGCATTTTGCAGGGAAACAAGGATGAAAAGGGAGTTAATAATGCCTTACACTTGCAGCAGAATGAGGTTATAGAAAAGAACGAGTTCATCATAGAAAGAGATAAGGTTATGATACATGATAAAGATCTGGCCATAAAATAGACAAGGTTATGATACATGATATTGATTTTCCCGTGTTTCTTTGGGAAAACATATGCACTACAAACCTATACAAAATGTATAGGTGTCCTCACAAGATATTGAAGGACATGACACTTTGAAGAAGCTTTAACTGGTGAGAAACCATAGGTATCATATTTTCATTACTACTATGTGTATTCCTGTGGTTGTGGAGAAAATAACTAGGTTAGAACCTTATACTTAGTGTCATTTTTTTAGTTTCAGTGAATCTTCCAAATTGTACAAGGTCTATGTTTTGTCACAGCTGAAGATTGTAGTGAGACAAGATGTGAAGTTCATTGAGAAGGATAGATCCTCTATGTCTCGAGATCCTCCAAGGGAAATTGAGAAGGGAGAAAATATTCTTGTCCCGGAGGAATGTTGAGAAGCGAGAGAAGCTTCTTGTCCCAAATGTTGATCCATAGTTTTCAGCGAAATCAAGTTCAGATTAGCAGAGTTTCAATGCATAGAGAAAGCATGTTTTACCACACATTACAGTGGAATCCTAGGTGGCTTATCCATACACTACAAGTGGAAAAGGAGCAAGTAGTAAATCCACAAACTTCTTTTCAAGACATTGAGAAGGGAGAGAAGCTTCTTGTCCCAAATGTTGATCCACAGGTTTCATAGAAATCAAATTTAGAATAAAAAAGTTTCAATGAAGAGACATCATGATTTACTACACAATACAGTGGAAGCCTAGGTGGCTTATCCATACACTACAGGTGGAACAGCCTAATCATACACATGTTAGAAATACACAGGTATATTTGCCATGAGTTCCTAAAGAGGATTGTTCATAGATAAATGGTTTTCTTTGTCTACGTTAAGGATTTATGAAGCTGATGAAAATTACAATGTTTCCAAATATATTAAAAATAATCTTCCCCTTTCTACAGAAATTTAAAATTTATTTTAAAGAATAAATTCTTCCTAAAAATTGTCTCTATTTGTTAAATATAGGGCTCTATCTACCGTTTCTTGATAATAATTCAAATAGGAGACAAGAAAAAAATGGTGTACCTTTATCTGAATGAAAGATGACCAGAAATCCTCGCTACCTGGGAAATTAGGTGTTCATGAGATATTCTATTCTTCTACTCATTAATTATTCCTTACTCCTTTGATTTGTCAGGGACTCCTTCAGTTTGTTGTCGCGTTTTAGTATTTCACGTCATATACAATTGTGGGTGTCTTCGTTTTCCTGTGTTGTTTAGGGTTGTGTCTGTGTAACTTATGTACTCTATGTTAGGGTTATTTAGACTCAACAAAGTGTGATCAACAAAGCGGGATCAAATATTTACAAAGTTGTTTAATTAAGATGAATTTAGATCCCCTTAACACTAAGATGATGTATATCTCTAAAACCATAAACCCTTTCCTTTTTCTGCAACATAAGACATGGCTGATTGAATGACCATATCATGACTGATCTCTGACATTGAACCAGATTGGGAACGGGATTTCCTAGCCCTGAATTGAAAACCCAAATCATTTTTCGTCCAAATTCCATCATTGCTAATTTTATCTCTAATATAAGGTAGCCCAGTTTCTCTACAGCTCGGAGTGGTTGATATGACTTCTTTGGTATTCAAAACTACTAAAGCCTCCTCTAGTTCCTCTTTGGGATCAATGCATAGAATAAAAAACATGCCAAACACCAAACTGATGTCTTTCTGGTTTCTGCCTGCCTTCTGGGAAGAACTGTCAAAGAAATGAATCCAAATCCTACACCTTCCCACTCTTCACATGTATACCACTGTGCAGAGGGACAAATAAAAAGTGGTTGTGATTTATTATTTCTTTTGGCCTCATCAAACTTTATGTTTTCTTTTTCATACAATCTCAGAAAGCCTTCACATACATGGAAACCACATGAGGAATCTTTTGAAAAGGTGTAAACATTGTACTTACAAAGTGTTCTTGAACCATATAAAAATAAAATGAAATGATTTAGAATAGTGTTATTTCATTTTTATATCATTATTTTATATATATTTCATTTTTATATCATTATTTTATATATCAAATTTAGATTAATGTTATTTTTTTTTAATATATGGTTATATATATAATTTTTAAAGATTGAATGGTGTCGGTGTGACAATAAAACCTTGAAAAGGTGTAAAAATTGTATTTACACATTGTTCTTGAACCGTATAAAAATAAAATGAAATGAATTAGAATAGTGTTAGTTCATTTTTATATCATTATTTTATATATATTTCATTATATCGTTATTTTATATATCGAATTTAGATTAATGTTATTTCTTTTTTTTAATATATATTATAAGTTTTAAAGATTGAATGGTGTGGGTATGGCAATAACACCTTTAAGATTAGGTTTTGTTTAGAGATAAATATTCTTAAGGAATACTATTTAAAGAGAAAAAATTATCAATTTATTGGAAGGATTGAAAAAGGACATGAGTATTGAGGTGGATTCATGTTAAGGTTCTTTAGGTTTGGATCATGGTAGTGGGGTGTGCAGTTAAAGATGATTTTTTCGGCAATTTCATGATATCCTTTTCCAAATATCTCAATTAGATTTGTAAGATTAAGACTCCAAAATGAATTGACCTAGTAAAGATAGCTAATTGAATGGATCATGCTTTATATGCTTCCAATTAGTAGTATGTTAGAGCATAAATAATGGGTTCTTTGTATTGGCCCTTAACCATAGATGAGAGAGATGGTTGTTTTGAGGATCTTGTCTTTGTCGTCAAGTGCCTTTATAGTGAATATGATCTTTGGATTATTGGTAGGAGTGATCCTGCTAATTCTCTTTTGAGAGAAAACCCTTTTAGTGATGAGAGAAGTTGGCATTTGTTAATGGAAATAGACCCTCTAAGACCTATTTGTGAATGTTGTGTTCAAAATGGGTAAATTCTTGAGATGTTTATGTCCATAAATTTGAGAGTGCAATCCAAGTGTTCGAGGACATACTTGCATGCAAAGTGTTTGAAGAAATGTTTTCCTGACAAAAGTTTGTTAAACTCTTCATATAAAAACTTGAGTTCAATTTATGCTCAATCTTAACTTTTATACCCTTATAAAGTTCTTGATTAGCAACAACTATCAATGTGTTCTTCAGTTAACTACTGAACATTAATGACTGAGAATACAAATTCATAAGAAACCATAAATGCACAAGAGAACAACAAAATGCGAGCACACAAAATAGACACAAGTATTTACCCTGGAAACCCCAACTCGAGAAAACAAACAAATGTTTATCTTCTTCTTTTTGCTGGATTTGATTACAACAACACTACAATAATCCTTCAGATAAACCCTTTGGATCTAGACCAAAACACACATGAAAATTATTCAAATTCTCTCTGCCAACTAGATAGACAAACCCTAGATCCATCTTGGATCCAATAGACAAAAAATAAGTGACTCTTCCCTGGAAAAACTTATAATCTGCAACTGAGATCAAGAATGCTCACTACAAGAGGAAAATTGTCTCTTACAATTGTGATCACTCACTCTCATCATATAATCACATGATGAACAATGTCATCATTGCCATCATAACCATCATTTTTTTGTCATCATCATTGTCATTATCGTCATAATCATCATTCATGGCATCATCATGATCATCTTGATTATCGTCATCATAATGATTATTGACATTTTCATCAGTTTTTGATAATTACCTTTGGCATAAGAACTATCATCGACCCAAAAGATGTGATTAGTAAAAAAGGGTTGTGGATGACACATATGACCAACAATTAGCTATGATGCTTCTAGCTATTGATATGGTATTGGTTCTAGTACCTAATTCGTAATTGATGTAATATAAGGAACCTAATTTTGCTTTGGCACATGCTTAACGGGGTTTGCTTCAATGGTGTAGCAGGGATAAAGATGGTCAAGAGAAAATTCGTCCAATTGCTTTGTTGGATCTATGAAGATCGAGGTGCATGGAACCAATATTACTAATAGAAGGTAGACAATTTACAAAATTTACACTTCATTGTAAAAATTGTAATTCTCCATGACACAATTAAAAATGACTAACATAAATGACTAATTCATATTCTTCTAGCTAGTCATTTTTATGTCGTGACTAAATTAGTCGTATATCTTAGTCATTTTAACTCTATCACTTATTATCTAGTCATATTTGTTAACTGGTGACTAAATTAGTCATTAATTTTAATTGTTTATAGTTGGGTCAATCAAAATTACTCATATTTAGTAGTAAATCACTTGAAAAACCTATGGTGACTAGAATTTTTAGTCACGTAGTAGCTAATTTCTCATTTTGTACTAGTGTGATGATGGAGGAACCTACATATCTCTCTTAAAGATATTGTATATTCAATGTCTAAATCTAAAAGGTCTCCCTGGGCCTCCCAACCCGGGTCTCACTTATACAAGTTGTAGATCAACATAAAACCTTATCTTGTTTTTAAACAAGTGTTCATCCTTGAAGATCCACATCTACTATATGAAGTATTTGTTCAACATTATTAATTACCCTTATTTTAAAATTGTTCTTCAATGACTGAAATGATCACGCTTGATGAAAAAAAGAGGTATAGTCCAGAGAGTAACATCTAAGACATGTGCATTGAGTTATTGGGTTCATTGGCTACATGGGTAAACACTAAAACCAGGAAGCATAAAACCATGCATAAATATATGATCTCCGTAGACACTTATGTAAATATCAAGAAAATAGTTAATGACAAAATAAATAGATAAGGATTGAGTTACTCAGTTCATTGGATACATGGGTAGAAAATATTATTAAAAATTTGTTACAATTTTATAACATTTATTTTAGGAGAGGGTTGTGATAAGTTTAAATTTTTTCTAAGTTATACGTAAGTCTATGGGTGTAGAGTAAGGAGAGAGGAGTGGACAAAAAAATGAATAACCAGGCCAATGTAGACTGGAGAACTTACCTAGAAGTTGTGTGATCACGTCAATGTAGTGATAGAAGCTCTCAGAATGTGAACTCATATATAGAGGTTGGAGAAAGTAATGCATTTTGTCAAATATCCAACATATATGATATACTACCAACATCTTCAATTTGTTTACATGACTTTAGCCATGTCTATAGGGAGCACAATATGAGTGCAGACTATTTATCCAAAAAAGCATTGAATACAAAGGTTGGCCTCCTCTCCTTCTCATAACTTTTAGAAGGAGAAATCATTGAGGAATGCATGATACAATTAATTTAAGAGCTTTTTGATTTGTGTGGCATAGTCTTTTTTTCTTCTTTCTACTATTGGATACATCAGAATCTTTCTTGTTTTAGATGGAGCTTTAGAGTTTGTTTTCATCCCATCAGGGGTGTGTTTTCTCCACCCTTGATGAATCCTTGGATAAGTTGTTTGGGATCCTTATGTTCTCCATGTGATATTGCTACTTCAGCTTAATGATGGGATTGTGGGTTCTGTCCCTCCCCTTGAGATATTTTTTGATACTTATGATCTTGAATCGTTAATGGACTAACTTATTGCCAGGACTATGTAAAAGTTACCTTTTATTCACTATTGAATATCAAGGAACACCTATTTTTCTTTTGAAAAAAAGTTATAAAATATTTGCAAATGATTTTATCACATATATTAAAATATGTACACTGTGTCTTTGATAGTTTTAGCTGAGGAAACAAACTAAACTAAAATAGGTACACCTAAAAATATTGTAAAAAAGATAGTTTGTATTTTGAGATTAATTGGCTGAAGCATTTGATATGGAACGACTTGATATCTATATCATGTTAAAGGACTATGTGATGAATTGTTATACTAGGGAATTTGAGATATTTTTCAGGATAATGATATCACCATTATGTCATGCTTATAAGTATTTCCAAGTTTTTGTTTGGTATTTTGCTATTATTTGCCAATTCTTTTTTCAGCCATGGTGCAGGTAGAACTAAACAGGTATTTGCGAGACCCATGTTCCTCCAATGAGGGGAGTTTGGGAAGGCTAGAGGAAAGTGATACATCCAGTAGGTCTACAAGGGCTAGATCAACTAGATGTCATAAGATTATAAAAAAATTCAATAAACGCATTGAATTTTTTCTCAGAAGAGGGGGCTCATGTTCCTATGATGATGAGATAGTAGGAGACATTGGGGTGCCCTTAAGGTACAAACACTTTGTGAAACAATGGGTACCTAGGGATATTCCTCAAGTAAACACTTATTTTTGTGTGAATGAGAGGATATATAGAGTTGCACTATTGTCATTACATGGATTGGGTTTTTTTTGCATGGATGGCATAAAGGTTGGATACAGAAGATGTACAAAATTGATGGAGTATGTTGGAACTCCTTACAACTACAATGATTGGATGCACCTGGTCCAATATACATGAAGCACGCATAGATATGGGTTGTCAACAAATTAGATTAAACTGAAAGACAAAGATCAAAATAAAGGAGCAAAGTTGTAAATTGACGGAAGGCGAAAAATAACTGGGAATATTGCGGGGTTTATAAACTATACACAACCGGGGTCTACACTTAAGCAACCCAACTACATATTCAATTCATATGAAGAAAACCGTGTATTTTTATGTACCATTAAATCAATAGCTATTGGGAAATAACTGCTTATTAATTACAATTTGAATCATGTAGATACAAACACGGTTAGTATGGTTGTGGTACATCCAACTATTTACCCAACCTTTTATTAATTATTTTAACATCTATAGGATTTTTTCATTAGCATATAATTATAATTGTCTATTAAATTTCCTATGTTGACTTTGTAGGGAGGTGATGGGGGGCTCATCACCCCAGTAGAAGGTGAGAGGAGTACATGATATGCGAGGCAACATGTATACATCAAAATGTTATGTCTTAAAATTGTTTTAGCAAATATTTTTGTTTAGTTAGGTAATTTTTAGTATGGTTTTTATGCATGGTTCTATTAGGGGCACCTCCCTCATAGTAGATGTTAGTAGACCTGCATCAAGGTGGCAGGTATACATGGAAATTTCCATTGTAAAAATTTAGGATGGAAAAATAGATCTATTGTTATGTATTTTCATTAGTATATCCGGTTCGTTTATATAATCTTATCTATTTTCCATGTGGAGTGTTGATCAAGGAAGCCAACCGGATATTGATCAGCCGACTGCACCATCGAGGCAATAGTTAAACATGAATGTAATTCAACATTTTAAGTACTTTAAAATTGTACAGATGTATATCGTGTAGCATAATGTTTATTTTGTTATGTATTTTATTTATGTTTGCGATTATGAGATAATGTTGTCTAATTTGTTTACAGGTTGATGACCAGGGAAAGTATCCAAATGTTGATCAGACAACTAGAGCCTCAAGGAAACCTGTAAACCTAAATGTAATTCAACATTCTAAATACTTCAAAATTGTGCGTATATAAAACATGTAGCATAATGTTTATTTTTGTTATGTATTTTTTAGTTTTTACATATTGCGTTCATTGTGATAATTTTCTCTACTTATTTTCCAGGTGGATGATCGGGGAAAGTCACCAGCTGTTGATTAAACCACACCCTCATCTAGGCATCAGGAAAACCTAGATATAATCCTAGGAATCTATTATGATAGACAATTTTTGTTAATATAATTTTTTGTGCAGACTATTTCTTCAAAGACTAAGCAATGTTTTATATATTTTTGTTGCAGACAGGGGATTCGGTTTGTGAAACACCAATTAAGAAGTATCTACAGTTTGATGTCTCCCATTTGATGAAATATAATGAAATTAGTAGATCTGCAGACCCGTTGAGGGTGCTACAAAAGACCATGGAAAAGCAAAATGAGGAACTGGTTTTTCTGTCATTAACAATTCCATAAACATAAGAGATCAGATCAAAGATTCAATTGTTGTTCCAAAGATGTCGACAATTGCAAGTAAGTTCCGGAATAATAATGTAAATTCATTTACAACTTTATAATTTTTAATTTTATATGATATTGAACTTATAATACAATGGTTTGTATTTATAGAAAATTATGCAGCTTAATAGTGGTGGTCAAGGTGTTGTTGGTCCTAGTGACTAAAACACTCCATATACACCACATGCTGCTACCTTTTTTCTCAACTAAACAGTTTGCAACACGCTCTGCGACACCACCGACGCTAGTAGAGGGTGCAACTGAGGTTGACCAACCCACAACAAATGCTGCAGAAGAAGGGGTGGATGGAGGGTTAGATACTAATGCCGATTTTCAAGTAGAATTTCTTGAATATTCTCATGTCACTAGCACTGGTACAGTAGTGACAACATTTTTCTTGAACGAATAACTCGTTCCAATAAATATAGAGAAGATTCCAGGTGATTATAGATTCTTCAATTTAGTTTTTATAATATGTGTCTAATATACCGATAATGTTTTTCAATGTTGACTAATGATGGCATTAATGTTTTGCAGGAAATGATATATTTTATAAAAATATAAATGATTTGTCATTGGAGATCTTCGGGCCCACCATCCCCGCAACGTGGGACAGATAGGAAAAATATTTAAAAGAGGAGCTGACTAATCGCTTGGTTGGTTTGTTTGGAAAAGATACCTTCAATACATGGAAGGTCCTACATAAGGTTGGACAACATCTGAAGATTTTCTGAGAGCAGTATAGGGTTCACCTAGAAAAGAAACCTAGGTATTAGCACCCTTCGATGATTCCATCAAGGGAGTGGAAAGCCCTGGTGGAAGATGGAAAAGAGAAGGGTCTGAGAAAAGCAAGAAAGATACCACCCAGAATAGGGAGGTATGCAGTACATTCCAAAATGTAATGGTAAGCCTTATTATTATTAGTTTTTATATTGAGTTTGGAACATAAACTAACGTAATTCAACACTTGATTAGGTTGTCAGACACATATAATGCCACCAAGGCAAGAATAGAAAAAATTAGTCAACACAATCTTGTGCCTAATGGTTATTCAAATTTGGCGGCCGATATGTAAGTATCGAAAACCCGAAACTGCATCCAAATAATATATAGAAAAATATTTTCATTTTATTTTGGCAAAAAATGTAAAATTAATGGCATCATACAAATATGCAGGACAACCAGTTCAAAGAATTTCCCACTAAGGAAGACATGAATATTTCCTTCGAACAGGGATTTTACACCATTGTTGAACGCTGGAGAATATTGTCTTGGTAAACTACTCGATCTTCTACTGATCCATCTAGTGTGTAGGTATATAAAAATTATATAGTTTAATGATAATTTATTAATTCTCATGTAATTTATTCATTATAAAAATGAACATAAATTATTTATTCCTTTTTTAGCAGGAAAGTAATGATCCTTTTCATGCTAAGGATGTACACCAACCAGAAGAAGGTCATTCTATGATTCATGGCAATGAATTTTTTAATATGCTACTATTTTGTATAGATAATTGTAGACGATGAACATTAATTCTAATTCTCCACAATTCAACTGCAAAGCATGCAGATGCAGGGTGCTCGCACGAAGTTGGTTCCACTTTTTGGTGCCACATAAGAAATTGGAAACACACTTCCAAAGTGTAAATTGAGAATGCATATGCGTTATTGATGGTACATTCAGAAAATATCGAGCCCAAAGACGAGGCTAAGGTTAGTAAGGTAGTATTGCATATGCGATAGATCACATATGCATTTTTTAAAAGTTAAACATTGCATATGGGATATATTGCACCTGCGATATATATCGCATATGCGATATGGAAAACAAAAAAAAACAAAATAGAGGTCACGGGACTCACTTTGTCATTTGCACAGTGAGCGTTTCGGGAGAGCGATAAATGGCACCAGCAATTTGCTTTTGAGCATTTGGAAGTCGATTTGGAGGTGGCTTAGCTTCAATAGCAGGTAAGTACTCATATCAATTACAAATTGTTTTTAATTTTTTATTGTTTTTTTTAATTTCATAGTTTTTATATTTGTTAAAACAAATTTAATAAAAAAAATGAATTAAATCAAAGAATGATAAATTAAAACAATTTGTATTTTGTTGTTTAAATATTAACAAATAGCAAAAATGAGCAAGATACTGTGGAAAATGAACCCACTAATAAACAAGAACCAAACCCAAACATGAACCCGGAGGGGGAAGAAGACCAGAACTCACAAATTCTGGCACGTTTGGGTGCATTCAAGTGCCTTAGCTCATATTTTAGAGGGGGAGATCATTTGATACAATCTTTAGCCGAGGAATTCGACACCATAAAAAACATAATTTCCAATGCCTAAGGAGCTCTGTAAAACATTAGCTCGTACAAAAAATCTAGGAGGCAATACTATTCTGATGGTTTGAGTTATAAAGACATCAAAAACCTAAAGATTACAAAAGACCAATTGTTTTCACTATTCCAGGACCCTAGCATTGGATTGGTTCCACCCACCAGTCAAGCACACATTTCCATAGATTGGTGCGTGGAACCAAATTTGAAAGCAAATTGGATGGATCGACGGTATATGGTCTTTGATGAAGACCCTCATGGGAATAGGAACATTCCATTTTATTTCCTCAAGAATTTGTATGCAGAATTCATCCTAGGGAAATATGTTAACTATTTCGATATTTTAGGGTATTGTTCATGGGATGCCCCAAGATAGGAAAGGGGCCATGATGGATCCTAACCGTGTGTCATGCCATCCACGTACAACAAAACCCCCTCAGGTATATCCTCCTCCGGGTCTTGTGATGGAGGATACACAGGAGGCCTTATTTGACTTGGCATATACATTGCTTCAGCATGCGACTAATGTCCAAGGAAATTCAGGCCAAGGGGTTGGCACTTCTAAGACTGGCCCATTGCACAGTAAGGATCCATCTACAGATCGTACTGGAGACGCAGAGCATTCAGAGTGTCGTATTACTCCACACCCTTTCACATCGTGTGGAGGCATATGCTATGGCCCCACTTCAAAGTTCCAAGATGATGGATTAATTCAATTTGTAAGTAAAACTAATTATTTTCATATTATATTTTGTTTTATATTGCAATTTTCAATTGTTCCACAATTTATTTCTATTTAATTATCTAACAAATTATGTGAGCAAATATATAACTGGTGTCCCATGGCACCCCAAATTCGCATAGTCCACTGGTTAATGTTGATAACATTGATGTTGTTGTCAATATTTCATATGAGTTTGGTTCTTCACAATTAGCGGTAAGAACAATACTTTTTAATTTGTCAATGTTATTTACATATTTATAGTAGAGATTGTAACATTCAATACATCTTAATCTGGATACAATATGTTTATGCAGGGTGATCAGGATGAGTACATTGAATCTGAGCCTAGTCCCTCCATGTAGAGGTATATTCCCAGAACCAGGTATTATTTTAAATAGGGTTTTAATTATGCTTTTAAATATGCTTTTAATTATGTTTCGATTTCTTTGAAAAAATCATTTTTCGTCCATCCTCTATATGTCTTGTTTTTATTTGTATTATCTGACATTAACATATGTGAATTTATGCAGGCATCTATTGAGCCATTTTTTCTTGAATAACACCAAAGTGAGGTTGTTGGTGACCCACCTCTTCCCCCTGCCAGGTAAATGTATGTTTCACTTTCTTTCAAAACATCATTTTTTGTCCAAGTAGTATACATGTCTATGATTCTTTTTATTATCTAAATTTGACATATGTTATTTTATGCAGGCTTCTAGTGAGGCCCCGGTGCTTGAAAAGCACCATATCAATGACACACCTATGACGAGCCATCAGGTATGTTTATGTATCGCTTTCTTTTAATTGTGATTTTAATGATTCAACATGTACTTTTTTAATTTTTTGAAATTGTCTAATTGTATCTTTATCCTTTNTGTACAAAAACAAAACTTCTTCACTAATACAAGTATAATTTCTTTTCTCTCATTGCTAGTTAATCGATCCACTGGTTACACACCTCCTCACATCCCATAGGTATATTTATATGTTGAAACTCTTTCTTATATTTCTTTTGGTACATGCAAGTATCTCTTTCCTTTTTTCCCCCATTTATATGTCTTATTTTCTTTGTATTATCTGACATTGACATATGTTACTTTATGCAGGAATCTATTGAGCCAATGGTGCCTGAATAGCACCAAAGCGTGGTTGTTGTTGACCCACCTCTAACGAGCCAGCAGGTACGTTTATGTATCGCTTTCTTTGCACATTTATGTATCTCTTTCTCTTTGTATGTTTTTGTATGTTTATTTATCGCTTCGACATATGTTACTTTATGCAGGAATATATTGATGGTGACACACCTCTTTCCCCCTGTCAAGTACATATATGTTTCACTTTCTTTAAAAACAAAAAATTTCGTCCATGTAGTATATATGTCTCCTATTCTTTTTATTATCTGAAATTGACATATGTTACTTTATGTAGGATTCTAGTGAGGCACTGATGCTTGAAGAGCACCAAATCGGTGACCCACCTCTTACGAGCCAGCAGATACATTTATGTATCACTTTCTTTGTACGTTTATGTATCACTTTCTCTGACTTGGTGCTTGAAGAGCACCAAATTGGTGACCCACCTATTCTCCCCAATGTACATGTAGATTTGTTGACATTGGCATATATTTTTTTATTTAGCTTGATAGTGAGCAAGTGGTACTTGAATAGCACCCAATCAGGGTCGCTACTAGTGAGGCACCACGACCCACCATTACTTACCCACGTACAGTAAGTAAAAATCTTATATTGTTTTGGAATTTGAAAAAATGTACATAGAATTTTTATAATTTGGTAAACTAACTTACAAATTTTGGTCTTTTTGCAGTCTCCACTGATGCGACCTATCCCTCTTGTTCAGAAATGGGGATCACCAGTGAGCAGTTGGAAAAGAAAGCTAGACTTCTCTAAAGACATTGGAAGTGGCAGCAAAAGGGGGGATAACTGGAATAAATGTATAGGGGGGATACATAGATGTATCTTATTATTTTTATACACATAGATGTACAGTTTGATCAACTATTTTGTCTTATGGTCATGTGGCATGACAATTTTTGTAACATTATTTGTATACATATATAATATAAATAAAGGTTCAAATTTATACATATATGGTTGACCTGATCTTGGAACATGATATGTGTGGTTCACCTATGTGATATAATGATATGTGTGGTTCAAATGTGTGCTAGTATGAATTTCCAATACTTAAAGGAATAATTTATGACTCATCAGCTTTTTAACATTATGGCTATCCTCAACTTTTTAACATCATAACCATACCATACATTACCTAAATTACATACACTAACATCCTAACACTAAATTTACATGTGTTTCTACTTCTAAGTCATGCATGCATGTGTAATATACCATCTCATATCCTACAATACCCTATGATACTAACATCATACCATACTAACATACCATACCATTGTAATATACCATACCATACCCTACAATACCCTATAATAACATAACATGTACCATAACATACTAACATCATACCATACTAACATACCATACCATACTAGTTCTACATACCATACCATAATAACATGTACCACACAATACCATACATGTACTTGTGTTTCTAGTTCCATCTCATAACTTGTAAAGAGGTCACTAAACCATAGTTCCATGTCATAACTTGTCAACCCTATTGATAGCATGCAAATTGGTGTTTATAAAACCCTAGTTGGTTTTCAATATGTACATGTCCATGTGTTTCTAGTTCCATCTCATAACTTATGAAGAGCTCACTAAACCCTAGTTCCATCTCATAACTTGTCAACCCTAGTGATAGCATGCAAATTGGTGTTCATGAAACCCTAGTTGGTTTTCAATATGTACATGTCCATGTGTTTCTAGTTTCATCTCATAACTTGTAAAGAGGTCACTAAACCCTAGTTCCATGTCATAACTTGTCAACCCTAGTGATAACATGCAATTTGGTGTTAATGAAACCCTGGTTTTTTCCAATTTGTATATGTCCATGTCTTTCTAGTTCCATCTCATAACTTGTAAAGATCTCACTAAACCCTAGTTCCATGTCATAACTTGTCAACCCTAGTGATAGCATGCAAATTGGTGTTCATGAAACCCTAGTTGGTTTTCAATTTGTACATGTCTATGTGTTTCTAGTTCCATATCATAACACGTAGAGAGGTCACTAAAACCTAGTTCCATGTCATAACTTGTCAACCCTAGTGATAGCATGCAAATTGGTGTTCATGAAACTCTAGTTGTTTTCGAAATTGTACATGTCCATGTGTTTCTAGTTCCATCTCATAACTTGTAAAGATCTTACTAAACCCTAGTTCCATCTCATAACTTGTCAATCCTAGTGATAGCATGCAATTTGGTGTTCATGAAACCCTAGTTGGTTTTCAATTTGTACATGTCCATGTGTTTCAAGTTCCATCTCATAACTTGTAAAGAGGTCACTAAACCCTAGTTCCATCTAATAACTTGTCAACCCTAGTGATAGCATGGAATTTGGTGTTCATGAAACCATAGTTGTTTTCCAATATGTGCAGGTCCATGTTTTTCTAGTTCCATCTCATAACTTGTAAAGAGGTCACTAAACCATAGTTCCATGTCATAACTTGTCAACCCTATTGATAGCATGCAAATTGGTGTTCCTGAAAAATTAGTTGGTTTTCAATTTGTACATGTCCATGTGTTTCTCATTCCATATTGTAAGTTATAAAGAGGTCACTAAACCCTAGTTCCATGTCATAACTTGTCAAGCCCAGTGATAGCATGGAATTTGGTGTTCATGAAAGCCTAGTTGTTTTCCAAATTATACATGTCCATGCATTTCTAGTTCTGTCTCATAACTTGTCAACCCTAGTGATAGCATGCAATTTGGTGTTCATGAAACCCTAGTTGGTTTTCAATTTGTACATGTCCATGTGTTTCTAGTTCCATCTCATAACTTTTCAACCCTAGTGATAGCATGCAATTTGGTGTTCATGAAACCCTAATTGTTTTCCAATATGTACATGTCCATGTGTTTCCAGTTCCATCGGATAACTTGTAAAGAGGTCACTAAGCCATAGTTCCATGTCATAACTTGTCAACCTTAGTGATAGGATGCAAATTGGTGTTCATGAAACCCTAGTTGGTTTTCAATATGTACATGTCCATGTGTTCTAGTTCCATCTCATAACTTGTAAAGATCTCACTAAACCCTAGTTCCATCTCATAACTTTTCAACCCTAGTGATAGCATACAAATAGGTGTTCATGAAACCCTGGTTTGTTTCCAATTTGTACATGTCGATGTGTTTCTAGTTCCATCTCATAACTTGTAAAGAGCTCACTAAACCCTAGTTACATCTCATAACTTGTCAACCCTAGTGGTAGCATTCAAATTGGTGTTCATGAAACCCTAGTTGGTTACCAATTTGTACATGTCCATGTGTTTCTAGTTCCATCTCATAACTTGTAAAGAGCTCACTAAAACCTAGTTCCATCTCATAACTTGTCGACCCTAGTGATAGCATGCAAATTGGTGTGCATGAAACCATAGTTGAAGTTCCAATTTGTACATGTCCATGTGTTTCTAGGCCATCTCATAACTTGTAAAGAGCTCACTAAAACCTAGTTCCATCTCATAACTTGTCAACCCTAGTGATAGCATGTAAATTGGTGTTCATGAAACCCTAGTTGGTTTTCAATATGTACGTGACAATGTAATTAAATGTATATTAAACTAAAAACATAAAAAAATGTAAATTTCAACAACTCGAGAGCATGTTATTTTCCGAATTCTATTTGTTGGTGTCTAAAGACACCATTCATGGCACCTCCAATGTGCCATAGATGGTGTTTGTATCCTAGGAACACAAAATTCTAGACATTAGTAACATCATAAGAAAAAAAAAGAACCCAATGAAAATGTGCAAACATGATTTATAGATAACTCACTTGAGGTTGTATGATCATGTTTATAGTGTCCAATATCCTCTGAATAATATTATGTTTGTGAATGGTATCGTTCAATCACAGGTTTATTACATTGTAAATAAAATAAGGATAAATCATTTAAATTGTTCTTCACCATTCACTTTAAAGGTTAAATAACGCACCTCACAATGCACTCAGACGAGTAGGCCATCTGGATCATCTCTGGTGGCGATGGTTTCCATAAATATTTCGTGCTCTATATGAGGTAGCAAGTATCGTACATGTGACCTATTTTTGTGATCAAGTGTGCGCAAATTGATGTTTATACCAACTACTATGTTGGTGAAGTGGTATACAATAGCTCCTGGTCTATAATCTTGATATACATACCCACCCTTCATTTTCATGTTGTGCTACAAGTGTCAAGTACTCCCATTTTATAACCATCGATCAAGTTGGGAATTCAATATTTTCATCATCTATAACAGGTTTGAGAATGGTTTGTTTCCCCTTAGAGCAACGTGCCAACCAATAGTCAAAACCCCATTCATTATTTTTTGGGGAAACCACTGCATATATCTGACCTATGAAAGGAAATAGGTCAAGTTAACAATACATTTTTTAAATAAGGTCTTGGATTTCTAATTTCTACATAAATTAAATTCTACATAGGTCGAGTAAACAATACATAAATGTATTTTCTTATTTTCGTACTACTCATGTACCTGCTTGTATGAGATCTGATATGTGATCATAGTCTATAGAAATATGTGCTTGGTCATATTCCAAATGGTCTATTTCATTAACCCCATTGAAATTGATGCCAAGTGTCACTCGATCCCATGTATCAACGGTATCTATATACTCACAATCATCCCATTCATCGATGCTATAGGAACTTCAAAAGAAAGTGTTCAATCTTGTCCAAATTTGTAGGGCCGAGTTGTCTGTGCTTTTAATTGAATGAAAATGTGGAGCTCCATGCACTGTTTTCACCCTATGTTTTTGGGATCGGTCCACATTTGTCACCTGCCAAAATATTCTCCACACTAGGTGTTTCCTTGTTGCTTGTTCTCCCATCACATATGCACACCATTTCACTATATATGCAACGTCTCGAAGGAGAGCACCTATAAACTTCATATCTTCCCTTCAAAGGGCAGTTTTAAAGCATGCACCAGCACCGTCATGCTCTCCTTTTCCATGGCCAGTTTCAAAGTAGTTCCATATATGTGGTACCTTGTATTTTATGTGCAACAAACACAACCATTCAAATACACGTGCAATCCTAAACTATCTAGCACAACCATTTGACCAAATGAAATGAGGATAAAATGGTATATCCATAGCTATCACATGATCATAGAATAATTTAAAGCAATGTTGCACATAATGGATGTGATGGGTTCAGTCGTCACTTATGTAGAAGTGACTTTCTTTCAATATCACATGTTTCTCTTCATTACTATCTGGCCCATGTCGATATGTGATATGCACCATTATGCTCACCTCCTCTAAGTGATAGTATTGACTTTGTATTTCATTTTGTGGTTGTAGGGTGTAATTTTCCACAAATTCAACCGCAGATAGTATTGTTCTGAGAGGGAAGGTGTACTGACATATTTTGAATTGCTCATCTTGCCACCATGCCATATCGACATGTTGAATGTACTGTTGGATCTTTTCATGGAACTCTGAAATAAAATCACATACTTGCACCTGATGTAAAAAAATAAGGTTTTATAAAACCACCTAAAAAGATGTGTACATGAATATTAATATGTCAATATTCAACCATTTACCTGTGAAGTCACCAATTTAATATTCATGCTTTCTTTCCCATCATGTAGCTGATATGTCTCATACTGATAGTTCTGCTTCTCGACAATTGCATTCTTGAATGCTTGATCTTCACTTTCATGGATTCAATCAGACCATAATGATAGCCCGCCACAATTTTTGCAAGAACCCTCTACACATTGTTTTATGTAATGGGTCTGTGCATCTTTCCTTGGACACATTATGCTATGGATGAAATCTATGGATGACATTGGCAATACTGTACTTCAGCATTCCTGCACATGGTTAGGATGCAAAAAATGATGTATATGTGCAAATGTATAGTAATATAGGTCAAAATCTATGTGGTATCTACAACAACAAGTGTTCTGGATGGTATTGATTCTAACATACCAAGGCTTTCATTTTCAAAATATATTTTCCCTAGACTTAGCTCTACGTGGGAAACTTTAAACATCTCGAAGAGTTGAGTTTGTGTCATCTCAAGATCATTTTTAACATGAGGTTCATTGTTTCTATAACCCCTACAATGTTTTAACACATTCTTCGTGTTTGAAGAAGTCCTAGTGTTATCATGCCGAAACGTGTGCACTAGGCCCTTCACTGCTTTGACTAACTTCATGTCCTTGCAGGGAAAACTATTGATAAATGCCCATAATGTTTCCATTTTTCCCACTACATCAATTGTCTCTTCTTACAAAATAATTTTTAAGTGTCTTAGGATGTAAAGGCACAATTTGTGATGTGCATTTAAGTAAACGACATTGTCTTGTGGATCTACATAGAATTGATTTAGCTAATACACAACGAGCCACATTGCACTCCCATGAACGAGTTTTTTTACCAATCGATGTGAATGCAGCAGCAAGAGATTTGGCAATGTGGTTACTTGATTCGATATTATTCATTGTTCTTATGCCTAAATTTCTTATAACAGTTTCCATATTTCTAGATTTAAGCAAAGCTAAAAACAATTGGCATTTACTAGCTTTGGATTTGTTATCAAAATATTGTTTCATTATTTGAGAACAATGACGAAGGATAGTTCGTTTAGCCACGTTACCTTCCATGGAAGTGAATTCGCTCTCATCCACTTGTATGCATTTAGGAGTTCTATTTCATTTTGATGCAAAATTCTTTCCATTTGAAATGTTGGACTGATGTTTACATCCTCTACAGGCTGACAACTTCAATTAGGACACTGAACCACCGGCCTTGGTTGTTGCTGAGTCAAATTTGTGTCGAGAGTAACATAATTATTGAACTCTTCACAAGATTGTTTATTTACTAATGGATCAATAATATCATCTTCCATATAAGCAGCTTCCTTTAATTTTGCATTATCTTCCTTAGCCTCTATGTCAGGTATCTGTTGAGGGGGAAAGGGAACTATTTGCTCATGTAATGAATGTCGACGATTTCTTGAATCTTCCCTCTTTTTTTCTTTTTTATTTCTAGTTTCTTCCGGTGTAAGCACCTTCCTCACTGACTTTCTATTAGTTTTTCAACATTTAAGCTAGCATTATAATAATATCTTTTCACTGAGAGAATAACAAGCACAGCAATAACATAAGCACATCACAAGAGACAAGAGACACAAAGATTTTAGGAGGGGAAACCATAAATGGAGAAAACCCCTCAACTTCCTCTAAGATAGAATCACCACAAGATGTGAACCCAAAATAGTAAGATGACCTCCCAACACAACAGCAGCCTTTTGTCTTCTGTCAAGCCAAAGATTTCCTTCTCCAAAAGTGCGCCACACTTGAGAGAGCAAGAGAGCTAAGTCACAAGTGATAAATAGAGAGACTCTCACTCTCCATTTATATTCTTTCGTTGACTTGAAGTGTACTCAACCTAATAATTACTACTCGATCCTACACTTTAATTAGTGTATAATAACTCAAGTGCCCCTAAACAGTGGGGACTTACCCAATGACTTGATATGACTTGTTTACATTATAATCCTCCCGATCGGAACATCAGGGCATGACCACATGACTCAAATACACTATAGAAACATCCCAGAATAAACATCGGGTTACAATAATATAAAATACATAGAAGAATACATTCCGAAGTTACATATACATCAACACTCCCTCTTAACTAG
>LPNX011168757.1:194614-245121 GCA_001517045.1 Pseudotsuga menziesii
GACCTCTATTACATACATTCCCCATTGAAATCCACCCAAACTTGTACAAAACCTATGGAATTATGTAAGTAATGATTAAATTGCACGTTGAACAGTTCTCTGTGCGTGGGTTTAGAAGAATTATGTCTTTTTCTACAGTAAACCTAGCCCACAACACGTAACTCAACATTTTTTATATAACACATATCACATATGCAATATAACGCACCTTCATTTTATTGCATATTGGATATGGATACAATGCTTTTTAATTAACGGGCAGTTTTTTTACGTGATCTCCAAAATGCATATGCAATTTAGTGCATATCAAATATGCAACTTGACAATAGATGGGGTGGATCATGGCCCAACATTACATTGGTTATGGGGGGGAGATTCAAAGGAGGGAGAGGAAGCTGTGGAGGGAATCATGGGAGGGAGGGATGGATATGATGATGATGACTATGATGATGATGATGATAATGATGACTATGATAATGATGATTGTGATGATGATTATGATGATGATTATAATGATTATGAGTATGACGATGACTATGATGGTGATTATAATGGCGATTATAAAGATAATAATGAGGATGATGACTATGATGTCAATGATGATGAGGAGGAGGATGAGGAGGAGGAGGAGGAGGATGTTGACTATGATGATGAACATGAGGATGAGGGTGATGATGATGATGATGATGATGATGATGATGGTGATGATGATGATGAGGATGAGGATGATGAGGATGATGATGACGACGATGATGATGAACAATGATGGTGATGAGGAGGAGGAGGAGGATGACGACTATGATGATGATGATGAGAAATGATGGTGATGATGATGATGATGAGGATGAGGGTGATGATGATGATGACGATGATGACGATGATGATGGTGATGATGATGATGAGGATGATGATGATGATGATAATGGTGACGATGACAATGATGATGAACAATGATGGTGATGATGATGAGGAGGAGGATGATGACAATGATGATGATGATGATGATGATGAGGATGATGACGGTGATGATGATGATGAACAATGATGGTGATGATGATGAGGAGGAGGAGGAGGAGGATGAGGGTGATGAGGATGATGATGATGATGATGACTATGATTTTGATGATGAGGATGAGGGTGATGAGGAGGAGGAGGATGATGATGAGGATGAGGAAGATGATGATGACGATGATGATGAACAATGATGGTGATGATGATGATGATGACTATGATGCTAATGATGAGGACGAGGATGATGGTGAGGAGGAGGAGGAGGATGATGACTATGATGATGAACATGAGGATGAGGGTGATAATGATAATGATGATGAGGGTGATGAGGATGATGATGAGGATGAGGGTGATGATGATGATTATGATTATGAGGATGATGATGATGACGATGATGATGATGATGATAATGATGAACATTGATGGTGATGATGAGGAGAAGATGATGATGAATATGATGATGACTATGAGGATGAGGGTAATGATGATGATGATGATGAGGATGATGATGATGATGATGATGATGATGACGACGATGATGATGAACAATGATTGTGATGATGATAAGGAGGAGGAGGGTAATGAGGATGAGGATGATGATGATGATGATGATGACGACGACGATGACGATGATGATGAACAATGATGGTGATGATGATGATGATGATGATCATAATGATGAGGATGAGGGTGATGATGATGATGATGATGATGATGATGATGATGATGACGACAACGAAGACGATGATGATGACGATGATGATGAACAATGATGGTGATGATGAGGAGGAGGAGGAGGATGAATATGATGAGGATGATGAGGATGAGGGTGATGATGATGATTATGATGATGATGATGAGGACGATGATGATGAACAATGATGGTGATGATGATGAGGATGAGGGTGATGAGGATGATGATGATGATGATGAATATGATGATGAGGATGAGGATGAGGGTGATGAGTATGATGATGATGATGGTGGTGATGGTGATTCTAAATGGTACTATAATGGGATAAGGATTCCATTACTCTTTTTTACTCTCGTACCAAATTAGTTAATAAAAAATGCATGTTCGTTATAATGCATATGCGATATGAATTGCATATGGGTTATATCACATATGCGATATGAATCGCATATTCGATATAGTGCATATGCGATATGAATAAGATATAACACATATGCATTATAACGCATATGCATGTTTTAAAAATTTAAAAACTCGCCGGGAAAAAGGTTTGGCATTATGTTCGGAATTAGCTTCGGCCTACTGAACCTATTGGATAGGACATAAAAACTAGGGCTATTGCCTGTCTTTTAAAATTCTATCAATATGGTGAGTTTCGGTGGCGTGTTTTGCTTTGATAAACATAGTGTTTTTTTATGAAAATTTAGAATATTGTAGAGTACAATCTTATGATTTTTAATATGTAATCTTTTCCTTCAAATGTATGTTTTAATTATTTATTATTAATTTTCTAAATGACACAAGTTAGTTTTCGAAAATAGATACATCAATTGTTTTTTATATAACTTTTTATTTCCTTAACCATTTGCCAAGAAAACTATATGGTGCACTAGAAGAGAGAGAGATGTACAATAATATATAAAAATCAAGGATTTCATTAATTTTTGCCTCTAAAGTGTTGCACTCGCACAGAACATTTTCATTTAGAGTTTTTTCTGACTTCAATAACTAATAATAACAATAATAAATTTATGAAACAATATGAATAAATAGTGTTGCACTAGGCCCATATGTCCTTTACATGTCTGCAAGATTTTATCCAAAATTGACATCATTTACCTCATATATTGATGTACCAGCACAAGCATATTTGTTATGATGTGCTAAAATTTTGAAAACCCAACTTCATAGAAACTAATTTTATAATAATTTACACACATTTTTTATGCATAAATGTTATATATTATGAAAGCTGGTTCAATTACCTATCTTTTGTGTTTTTACTTCATCTTCAAATATGTTAGGGAAGTACCCCTAATTCTCACCTAAAGTCAAAGCTTCCATGTTTTTCCAGTATTATGTGGCATCTAACGTGTCTTTAAAGGAGTCCATGATTGTGCATCGGCCCTATATTTATTTATATTGATTTTTTAAAAACATTTTTTAATAAATATACTTTAATACCTTAATTTTATTTATAATTTTTTCTTAAATTAAATTAAATTAAATGCTTTGAACCTTTTCATTTTGTTTTTAATATAATATAACATTTTCATGGGTGGAAAGGATCTGTCATCTCTGTAGAAATAGGAACATTGAAGATGAAAATCACTTCCTCTTAGAGTTCCCTGGGAACACCCACATTAGATCTCAGTTTCATAATCTTTGTTGCAATACCCACCTTCCTAGCCTTTTAACTTGTCAAAATTATAGTGAGCTCGGGATGCTTCTCACCAACCTATTTGAGTATAGGAATACAATTTTAAAAGAAACTAATTAATTGGTTTCTTTAGGTCCGATAGACCAAATTATGGTCTTAGTGGAGGTTAATCATCATCGTCATCATTATCAATATAAATATGTGTATTTAAAAAAATAATAATAACATTACTTTAGATAGGAATAATGTTTTATATAAATTAACTTTAAAATATTAAGTATTCATCTTAATTAATGTTTTCAAAATATGCATTATCAACATGCATTGTCATATTAATAATTATTTATATTTTTCATTTAAAATGTTTAGAATTTTAAAATCATGATATGATTTTGTGTTTCCTTGACATAGTTTAGCATTTTTAACATTCTTCTTTAGTATCTTAGTTTTATATGCATTCCAAAACTTAAGCTAGTTTTTATATGCATTCCAATTTTCAAGATACTTATGTGTTTTCAGTACTTATGTTTAACATCTTACCTTTTAAATATAGTCCATGTATTTATGTTTGACATGTTACCTTTTAAATATCCAGTTGTCTCACTAGGGGACAATTTTCCCTCTATTTTCGGGGTTTTTATCTGCTTCCCGCTATGAATCTTCATGGAATTTCCAAAACTTGCAAAAACATTGCTAGATTTTACAGAATGTGGGTGCTTGGGGGTTTTCATGTCACGTGATTTCATTTTTGCACTTAAAATCATCTAACAAACAACAAAAATCACAAGATTTTGTGAGTTAAATTCACCCTATTCCCGCTAAAAATTAGCTAAAAGTCAAAATAGTCCCCTAGTTAGATAGCTCCTTTAAATATAGTCTAACTTTGACCTTTTTAAAAGATAGTATGGTGTTCTCAACATTTTTGTTTGACAAGTTACTTAAAAAAAGTTAATTATGACATTTTAGGTGTTTCCAACATTCCTGTTTGACATGTTACTTCTTAAATACAACCCGACTTTTCATGTTTTCAACATTTTTTTAATAGGGGGCTGGTGCAAGCTAATGTTGGTCACTTATGACGTGTTCGTTGAAATCTAAACGTAAAAAATCAATATTAGAGGTACCTACAAAACTTTTTGGAATATGGTGTAAGAATATGAAACATGGACAATCAGATTACCTTCAAGAATATATAACTTTTATTTATGGAAACTAAGCATAAATCCCAAAAACCGAGATTCTTATAAAGTTGGTATGTTATATTTTTCCCAAAAAATAATGAATATGTTTGTGTTTGTCCACTCATTTGGTATACAAATGGTGGAATTTTGTGAAAAAAACTATATAGAATTGTAGATAACACGTGTGTCTAGTGCAGCGTTATTTTTCCATATTTATTTATGTTATATTTTTATTTTTAAAATTAAGGAAGTTAGTGACGCCCTAAAATGACAAGGTCGAGCATTAGCCCACCACATCTTCATCTTAACATAGTCAATGAACGATATTTTTTTTTAGGATGTAGGTCTTTATGTCTTCTTGTGCGGGTTCTTTTCCATTTTTTAAATAGGTGAGGCAATCAAAAGTTATAGCCGAAGCAAATAGCCTACCCTTTGTGTTAGATTAACGTTAGTCCATTTAAAATTAAATAAAAAATAGAAAAAGATAATAGATTTAAATAAAAATTATATATTCAGAATCTATAGACAGAGCTACACAAGTGTGTGAATTTTCATTAATAGTGGACAGGCATGGCATATGGAAGATCATGCATGAAAAAAGAGAAGTGGTACAAAACAAGTTTTATATCATAAGACAGTCCAAACCACTTGGTTTGGCAACCTGAACCTAAAACTAAAGCATCAAAGTCATCCACCATGTTGGTTGGAAAAAAGGTGTCGCCAAAATTCTAAATTTAAATCATGCGTGCGTGTAGTTTAAAACATAACACGCACATACTAGAAGTGATATCACGCTCTATGGATGCGCACGCACTAAAAGCGCGTTCGCGCTACTTTGTGTGCATGCGTTAGGGACGCGTGCATGCATTTGTTAAGTAAACACTTTGTTTAGATTTTATTTTCAAGCATATGCAATGGAATGATGAGGAGGAGGAGGATGATGACAATGATGATCAAATGAGGATGATGACTATGATGATGAGGAGGAGGATGATGACAATGATGATAATGAGGATGATGACTATGCTGATGATGAGGATGATGATGAAAATGATGATGATGAGGATGATGACTATGATGATGATGACAATGATGATGATGAGGATGATAAATATGATGATGAAGAGGATGAGGATGATGATGATGATGAGGATGATAATGTTGATGAAGACGATGATGAGGAGGAGGAGGATTATAATGACTATGATGATGAACAATGATGGTGATGATGATGATGATGAAGAGGATGATGATCACGATGACTATTACTATGAAGACAATGATTATGATGATGATGATGATGATTGCGATGATGAGGATGATGATGTTGATGATGAAGATGAGGATGATGAGGATGATGATGACTATGAAGATGACTATGAGGATGAACAATGATGGTGATGATGATGAAGATAATGATGAGGATGATGACGATGCTAACAATTATGAGGAATAATGATGATGATGATGATGATGATGATGATGACTGTGATGATGATGATAAGGATGATTCAAATGATGATGATGAGGATGATGACTATGATGATGAGGATGAGGATGAGGATGATGATGACGATGACAATGATGATGAACAATGATGGTTATAACAATGATGATGAGGATGAGGATGAGGATGATGATGATGATGACGATGACAATGAGAAACAATGATGATGATGATGATAGGTTTAGTTGAAACTTTGCTTTCATTTTATTTCCAAGCATTTGCAATGGAATGATGATGATGAACAATGAGGATGAGGAGGATAAGGATTATGACAATGATGATGATGATGATGATGACCATGATGATGTGGAGGATGATGATGATGATGATGACGACGAAGACAATGATCATTATGATGATGGTGAACAATGATGGTGAAGATGATGATGATGATGAGGATGAGGATGATGAGGAGGAGGAGGAGGAGGATGAACAATGTTGGTGATGATGAGGATGATGAGGATGATGAAAATGATGATGATGAGGATGATGACTATGATTATTAAGAGGATGACGATGATGATGATGATGATGATGATGATTACGATGATGAGGATGATGATGTTGATGATGACGATGATGATGATGAGGAGGAGGATAAAAACGACTATGATGATGAACAATGATGGTGATGATGATGAGGAGGAGGAGGAGGATGGTCACGATGACTATTACTATGATGATAGTGATTATGATGACGATGATGATGATTGTGAAAATGATGATGTTGATGTTAGTTTTTCAACATTTAAGCTAGCATTATGTTAATATCTTTTCACTAAGAGAATAACAAGCACAGCAATCACATAAGCACATCAAAAGAGACAAGAGACACAAAGATTTTAGGAGGGGAAACCATAAATGGAGAAAACCCCTCAACTTCCTCTAAGATAGTATCACCACAAGATGTGATCCCAAAACAGTAAGATGACCTTCCAACACAATAGCAGCCTTCTGTCTTCTGTCAAGCCAAAGTATTTCCTTCTCCAAAGGTGCGCCACACTTTAGAGAGCAAGTGATGTAATTCACAAGTGATAAATAGAGAGACTCTCACTCTCTATTTATATTCTTTCATTGACTTGAAGTGCACTCAACCATGTAGGATTAACTTACAATTAATTACTTGAGCCTACACTTTAATTAGTGTATAATAACCCAAGTGCCCCTAAACTGTGGGGACTTACCTAATGACTTGATATGACTTGTTTACATTATTAATCCTCCCGATCGGAACATCGGGGCATGACCACATGACTCAAATACATAATAGAAACATCCCGGAATAAACATCGGGTTACAATATATAAAATACATATAAGAATACATTCCGAAGTTACATATACATCAACACTCCCTCTTAACTAGGAAGGTATTCTTTCGACACAATTTTCAGCACTGGTCTTCTTCTCTGTATCACTAGATCATGTTCATATTCAAGTCATCTCTGTCATCAAGTCTTCTTCGTCTTCAAGTCATCTACATCTTCAAGTCATCTGGATCTGGATCATCTCTCGATCTGGATCATCATAGGACATCATCACGGGATCTAGATCATCACTCGATCTAGATCATCATCATTGAATCGATATCATCACTCGATCTGGATCATCACCACTGGACTGGATCTGGATCATCACTCGATCTAGATAATCACTGCTCGATCTGGATCATCACTCGATCTGGATCTCTCGGAGTCATCATAACTGGATCTGGATCATAGCTCGATCTGGATCTCCACTGGTCATCATCAAGTGTGTACTATCTCGTCATAGGAAGTTCTACAGAGCCAGCCCTATTTCATGCTGGTTGTAGGCCTACTCTCATGTAGGTCTTCGCCCAGCACTTACATCTGACCTTCTCATTAGAAAGGCATGCCCAGCACTCACATCTGATCATGTAGTAAACTACAATCACATCAGAAAGGCCCAGTACTCACATTCACTAGTATGATAGGACACATCTACTATCATCTGTGAAATGGCTCTGCACTTATATCTGACCTACTCGTCAGAAAGGCACAATCCCATCCAGGGGAACACATCCCCACACTGATGGGAGACTCCTATCCAGACAGGAACACATCCTATCACCATGATAAGAGATTTCTGCACTTACATATGACCTCCTCGTTAGAAAGGAACAATCCCATCCAGGGGAACACATCCCCACACTGATGGAAGAATCCTATCCAGACAGGAACACATCCTATCACCATGATAAGATATTTCTGCACTTACATCTGACATCCTCGTCAGAAAGGCACAATCCCATCCAGGGGAACACATCCCCACACTGATGGAAGACTCCTATCCGGACAGGAACACATCCTATCACCGTGATAAGAGATTTTTGCACTTACATCTGACCTCCTCGTCAGAAAGGCATAATCCCATCTAGGGGAACACATCCCCACACTGATGGAAGACTCCTATCCAGAAAGGAACACATCCTATCACCGTGATAAGAGATTTCTACACTTACATCTGACCTCCTAATCAGAAAGGCACAATCCCATCTAGGGGAACACATCCCCACACTGATGGAAGACTCTCACCCACAATGAGGAGAGATTTATGCACTTACATCAGACATGGAAGGAACTAAATCCTTTAGCCATGAACAGAATGGCACTGCCCTTACATCTGTCCTACTCGACAGAATGGCACAATCCCATCCAGGCAGGAGCCACCTCTGCCACAATGATGGAAGACTCTCACCCACAATGAGGAGATATTTCTGCACTTACATCTGACATGGAAGGAACTAAATCCTTTATCCATGAACAGAATGGCACTGCCCTTACATCTGTCCTACTCGACAGAATGGCACAATCTCAGCACTCATATCTGACATGGAAGGAACTGAATCCTCTCACCATGAAAGAATGGCTCATCCCTTACATCTGACCTCCTCGTCAGAATGGCTTTGAATCTCAGCACTCATATCAGTCATGGAAGGAACCAATCCTCTCACCGTGCTAGAATGGCTCAACCCTTACATCTGACCATGGAAGGAACCAATCCTCTCACCATGTCAGAATGGCTATGGGTCTCATCACTGTCTCTGGGAGGAAGCCTCGATCTGGAGAACACCAAGTTTCTCTCTGAAGTACTCAAACTTCAGCCTAGCTAATGGCTTCGCCAATACAACAGCTATCTATTCCTCCGTCGCAACATACAGGAGCTTCACTTCTCCTCTCTGCACCATATCCCTGATATAGTTATACTTGATCTCGATATGCTTCGACTTGTCATGAAACACTGGATTCTCTGACAACTTCACGCAACTCTGGTTGTCACAATGTATACAAGTAGCATCTAACTGGAGATCAAATACATCAGACAGTAGCTTCCTCAGCCATACTGCCTCACAACTAGCTGAACAAGCTGCAACATACTCTGCTTCAGCTGTACTTAGTGCCACACAGGATTGCTTCCTGCTAAACCAAGAGATCATACTTGATCCCATATTGAAGCAACATCCCGAAGTACTCTTCCTGTCGATGGCACTGCCTGCCCAATCTGAATCAACATAACCCTCCAGGTTAATCTTCTGATTCGCATCATACTTGAGCCCATAATCAATTGTACCCCTGCATGCTTTGTAACCATCAAGTGAACATGTCTCAATGTGTTCACAGCAAATCAAATATCTGGTCTCAGGTACATCAAGAACCCAATCATCTGATGATACATCGTAGCATCAACCATCTCTGAAGAAGCATCACTCAATAGCTTCATATTCGGTGCCATAGGTGTGGTCATGTAGTCCAAGAGTCATCAGTAAAGCCAAGAGTCATCAGTAATCTGCCCATCCTGTCATACCATCTCAAACCTCAAGATATTCTTTAGTCACTCCCTCTAAAGTAAAGCATCATACTCCCTCTATCTTCTATGCTCTATGCACTGAAAACATTATGTACCAGAGTGACAAGTAGCTTCCTATGCTACTAATATTCTATGTGACCATCTAGTGTATAGACTTCCTTGACATCATTCTTCTTGAATTGGAAGGTTCTGCATCAATGATGTCACTGCATTCATCATATTATTCTTTTTCTTGAAACTGTTTTCACTTGTTCTTCGGAACAAGTCTTCATTCTTCTTTGCTTGTAAGCGATTATGTATGCGATTTTTCCCACAAGTCAAATGCATTTGCATGGTTAGAAACATTTCATAAGGAAAATTCATACTCGCAAATTCTTATGCATAAATATATGATCATGCAACTACTTTAGCCAATACAACATTCATCCATATCTCACTGAAACTTTCTAGATGCCTTCCATCTCTACCAGGACAACATTGAGATTGTGCACTAATCCAATATGTCAGCAAAGAGGTTTCATTCTAGATAAGTAGCAATGGAGAATTTGTATAGCACCATGAGCTACTTACCCATCACATGCATATTAGTAGTATGCTGTCATTAATGCAAACATCCTATCATGCATAATACAACCACTGAATATAAACAAATGCATAACAAAATAATATAATGAAATGACAATTGAATACTTATATTTATTTGTTTCGAGGGTAGACTCCTTCTTGAGCCTTCAGCTTCATCGTCTTCTTCATCCATAAGCGCATCGTTTCTTATCCAAATGCTGAGGTGGATAAGAAGTTCTTCAAGAGTTGAGTTCTTCATATTCCTCATTGCTTGAGGGATCTTCTTTGGATGGAAATAGCTTGATCTTCAGTTGCTCCCATCTTCTCTTCTCTTCTTATGATTCGAGCTTCTTCTTCTTCACGGAGTCTTCTGAAAGTAATCACTTCCTTCTAGAACACATTCCTTGAATGAATGAATTCTACGATCCTGGGAGGCCATTCAAGGTGGCCATCACCACTTTTGCATTCTTCACCGCTTCTTTTACCGCTTCAAGTTGTTCTTGATTTGAGAGACTCTTATGACTGCATGGTTTCTGCATTCTAGATCTTCACATTCTTCAACTGGTTTCTTTAGGTCATATTCTGATTTTGTTCTTCCCTTCAAATAGCTTGAAATTCAGGAAGACCTTCGACAGCTTCGCTTGCAATAGGTAGTGCTCTGTAATGCACATGTGCAAGCCTTCTATGCCAAAGCTCATTTGGCTCTACTATTTCATAGATTAAGGCTTGTTCTGGATATCCCTTCAATTTGTACAAGCCTCCTTCTTGTTCTTCAATCACTACCACATCATCGATAGTATTTCCTTTTGGCCATATGATGACTTGACCATCTATGAATGCAGACCGCATTCCTTTTGCATCAATGTTGAAATGGAGAGAAGGTTCTTCTTCAATCCTTGTGAGGTGATTCATGTTCTGACAATCCTACAAAGGATTCCTTGAATCCCGTCATATGTTTGTAAGCCCCACTGTCTATAATCCAATCATCACTTCCATGAGTAATGTTACCTATGAGAGATGATATTAGAACATATTCATCCTTGCTTGAAGAATCTTCACTTTCATATCTGGATCTCTTTCTAGATGGTTCATCATCCTCTACAGCATGAGCATGATGTCTTCTTTGGCCTCGTCTCCCTCTGAAACTGGAACTTCCATACTCATGTAGGTGTCCAATCCATTTTCTTCAGAGAGATCATATACTTCTAGGCTTGGAAGTTGTTAACTTCCGCAAGCTTTTCACTGAGCTGATGTGATATATCATATTGAAATGAGAACCTCAAATGGAAATAGCGAAGGATTAGATCTTACCGATTTGAGGTGTCCGTCCTTGTCCCGGAGTTCGTTGATCTAGGGTTTGTCACAGAAACCCTAATCTTCAAAACTTGGAATCTTTCAGATCTTATTGGATGAACAGATATATCTCTTCAAATGGAGCTGTCCAATGTACTCCTTTTCTGAAAACAGTGAAGGGAAACTCCCGGAACAGGAAGCCCTAATTTTCTGATTTCTTCTGCAGAAATTCCTATTACTGTTTCTGTGATATATCTGAAATTACTGATCCTCTATGTCTGAAATTTCTCACTGAGGTAACCTCGCATGTCCCTGATCCAACACTGCATATTTCATCAGAATTGGTTTCACCATTTAGGATTTATGATTATTTTCCCAAGGTGACCTGTTACCGGACTGTTCAGAACAGCAAAGTTGTACGGAATTCCACGTGTCACTGGTTCATCTTCTAAGTTTGAACTTCTAAGCACAGAAATTAAAGTCCGTGCCCTTTCTAGAACATCTTTAGGAATTCCATTTGGACCTCTATAGCCTAAGATATTGCAGATCTCCCCAGGTGTCCTGTTTATGGATGATTTCTGGAAGAGGATGGAACCCTAACTTGGAGAGATCATATCTCCCAGAATATAGCGAATCAGAGGCTGAAGTTTGGACACAGTGTTCATCAGGATTTTATCTTCGGCCCCTGCAATTTTCAGCTTCTGAGGCTTCGCCAATATCGGAATATAGCGACTGTACCAAAACTTAGCCGTTTTAGTATTTAGGGTTTCTCCTAGCTCAGGGTCAAACTAGGGTTTGACTTTCCCGGAGTTTCACCCAACCAAATTTATTGATCCAGGTCTCTAAATTTCCGTTTTGATGAGGAGAAAAATCCTATGCTAGTCTCATTCAAAAATTCATCTTCTGTAGAAAGCCCTAATTTCCACATCGAAACTGAAAATGCTTGAAATTGAATTCCGCATCGACAGAAATATGCACCCTTCAATGGAGAGTCATCCTATCATACTTGTGCTGAAAATCTGTGGAGGAAGATCCACAAAATAGGAAGCCCTAGTTCCTGTAGCTGCACAATGTCTTCTTCTCAGGTTAGCTCTGATCCCATGTTAGTTTTTCAACATTTAAGCTAGCATTATGTTAAGATCTTTTCACTGAGAGAATAACAAGCACAGCAATCACATAAGCACATCACAAGAGACAAGAGACACAAAGATTTTAGGAGGGGAAACCATAAATGGAGAAAACCCCTCAACTTCCTCTAAGATAGTATCACCACAAGATGTGATCCCAAAACAGTAAGATGACCTCCCAACACAACAACAGCCTTCTGTCTTCTGTCAAGCCAAAGTATTTCTTTCTCCAAAGGTGCGCCACACTTTAGAGAGCAAGTGATGTAATTCACAAGTGATAAATAGAGAGACTCTCACTCTCTATTTATATTCTTTCGTTGACTTGAAGTGCACTCAACCATGTAGGCTTAACTTACAATTAATTACTTGAGCCTACACCTTAATTAGTGTATAATAACCCAAGTGCCCCTAAACTGTGGGGACTTACCTAATGACTTGATATGACTTGTTTACATTATTAATCCTCTCGATCGGAACATCGGGGCATGACCACGTGACTCAAATACATAATAGAAACATCCCGGAATAAACATCGGGTTACAATATATAAAATACATATAAGAATACATTCCGAAGTTACATATACATCAACAGTTGATGATGAAGATGATGAGGATTATGATGACTATGAAGATGACTATGAGGATGAACAATGATGGCAATGATGATGAAGAGAATGACGAGGATGATGACAATGATGAGGAACAATGATAATGATGATGATGATGATAAGGATGATTTCAATGATGATGATGAGGATGATGACTATGATGATGATGATGATGAGGATGAGGATGATGATGAAGATGACAATGATGATGGACAATGATAGTGATGATGATAATGATGAGGATGAGGATGAGGATGATGATGATGACAATGACGATGAGGAACAATGATGATGATGATGATAGCTTTAGTTGAAACTTTGTTTGATTTTATTTCCAAGCATTTGCAATGGAATGATGATGATGAACAATGATGATGATGATGAGAAGGATGATGACAATGATCATGATGAGGATGATGATGATGTGGAGAATGATGATGATGATGACGATGACGATGATGATGATTATGGTGAACAATGATGGTGATGATGATGATGACGATGAGGATGAGGATGATGATGATGATGACGATGATGAGGATGATGATGATGACGATGATGAACAATGTTGGTGATGATGAGGATGATGACAATGATGATGATGAGGATGATGACTATGATGATGAAGAGGATGAGGATGATGATGATGAAGATGATGATGACAATGATTACGATGATGAGGAGGAGGAGGATTATAATGACTATGATGATGAACAATGATGGTGATGATGATGAGGATGATGATCGCGATGACTATTACGATGATGATGATGATGATTGCGATGATGAGGATGATGATGTTGATGATGAAGATGATGATGAGGATGAGGATGATAATCACTATGAATATGACTATGAGGATGAACAATGATGGTGATGATGGTGAAGATGATGACAAGAATGATGACGATGGTGACAATGATGAGGAACAATGATGATGATGATGGTGATGATTGTGATGATGATGGTGATGATGATTTCAATGACGATGATGAGGATGATGAGGGTGAGGATGATGATGACGATGACAATGATGATGAACAATGATGGTGATGATGATGATGATGAGGATGAGGATGAGGATGAGGATGATGATAGAGACGATGAGTAACAATGATGATGATGATGATGATAGGTTTAGTTGAAACTTTGGCTTGATTTTATTTCCAAGCATTTGCAATGGAATGATGATGATGAACAATGATGAGGATGAGGAGGAGGAGGAGGAGGATGGGTGAGGATGATGATGATGACAACGATGATGAGGAACAATGATGACGATGATGATAGGTTTAGTTGAAACTTTGCTTTGATTTTATTTCCAAGAATTTGCAATGGAATGATGATGATGAACAATGATGATGATGATGATGAGAATGATGATGAGGATGAGGAGGAGGAGGAGGAGGAGGATGGTGAGGATGATGATGATGAACAATGTTGGTGATGATGATGATGATGATGAGGACAATGACAATGATGATGAAGAGGATGATGACTATGATGATGAAGAGGATGAGGATGAGGATGAGGATGAGGATGATGATGATGATGAACAATGTTGGTGATGATGATGATGATGAGGATGATGATAATGATGATGATGGGGATGATGACTATGATGATGAAGAGGATGATGATGATGATGATGATGATGACGACGACGATGACAATGATGATGAACAATGATGGTGATGATGATGATGATGAGGATGAGGACGAGGATGATGATGATGATGATGACGATGAGGAACAATGCTGCTGATGATGATAGGTTTAGTTGAAACTTTGCTTTGATTTTGTTTTCAAACAATTGCAATGGAATGATGATGATGAACAATGATGATGAGGAAAAGGAGAATGATGACTATGATGTTGACGAGGATGATGACTATGATGATTGTGATGAGGATGATGATGATGATTATGAACAATGATGGTGATGATGATGACGATGATGAGGATGAGGATGATGAGGATGAGGATGATGAGGATGATGATGAGGAGGAGGAGGAGGAGGAGGAGGATGATTATGATGATGGGGAGGATGATAATGACTATGATGATGAACAATGATGGTGATGATGATGATGATGATGAGGATGATGATGAGGATGATTATCACGATGAATATTACTATGATGACAATGATTATGATGATGATGATGACGTTGATGACAAAGATGATGATGATGATGAGGATGATGATGATTGTGAAGATGACTATGACGATGAACAATGATGGTGATGATGATGAAGATGATGATGAGGATGATGATGATGAAGATGAAGATGATGATGAGGATGATGAGGACTATGAAGATGACTATGACGATGAACAATGATCATGATGATGATGATGATGATGACGATGAGGATGATGATGATAATGTTGAATAGTGATGGTGATGATGATGATGACGATGAGGATGATGATGAATAATTATGGTGGTGATGAACAATGATGGTGATGATGATGGTGATGAGGATAATGAGGATGATGATGATGATGATGATGATGATAATGATGAACAATGTTGGTGATGATGATGATGAAAAATGTTGGTGATGATAATTATGAGAATGATGACAATGATGATGATGAGAATGATGACTATGATGATGAGGATGAGGATGAGGATGATGATGATGACGATGACAATAATTATGAGCAATGATGGTGATGATGATGATGATGACAATGAGGATGATGATGATGATGATAGGTTTAGACTATATTGTAGTGGTGATGATGATGATAGATTTTAGACTATATTGTAAAAATACTCGAAATAATCATGAATGCAAAGTCATTGTTGAAGAATGTTAGTCATTAAATGAAATAAAAGTTAGTGAGTAAATGCTCTAAATGTTAAACAAGGGTGTGCATGCATTTAAGTTTGTGTGTGCATCAATGAGTGAGCGCGGTCTTATACACACGTGTGCATGCATAAAGGTGTGTGCATAAAGGTGCATGCATGCACATGTTAGTAGGTAAAAAAATAGAGTTCTGAATTCTCAGGATTGCTACCTATTTTCATGGGTTTTCTTTTGTTGTTTGCATGTTTTGTGCTCTTGAACTGTGCAATTTGGCTCGCAATCCATCAACACTCTTTGATTTATTGGATATAATGTCACTCTTGGAATCTAACAAACATATTCAGTGGTCCTATAAGTTAGTGGAAACATTCACACTACAAGTTTTCATTGGAAGAAGAGATCATTTTGAATAGGTATGGTGAATTGTAAATAATTGTTTTAATTCACAAGTTTTCAGATCATTTCATTCATTTATGTTTTATGATATGCCTACAATAATATCTCTCTCATAGACAACATTTAATTTCACAAGAATAAATCCCAAATTCACATCTAAACAAGTCTCATATTCTCCATACAAGATGAAGTATGCAATGTTAACTAATTTACATTTGCACATGAATATATTTTGATTTTACACAATGATGGCATAGATGAAGTTATCTCTTAAGACTCTTCAATTTAAAAAAAAAAAACTTTGAAGTAATCATGGGAGAGGGTCCATATTGAATAGTTCACCAAGTTGTCCATATTCTCTATACAAGATGAAGTATGCAATGTAGACCAATAACCATTTGCACATGAATATATTTCAATTTCCCACAAGGATGGCATAGATGAGGTTCTCTATTGAGACTCTTCAATTTGTATAAAAACATTAGAAGTAATCATGGGAGAGGTTCCATATTTAACAGTTCACCAACTTGTCCATGCTCTCCTCTTCATGCTAGATTTATCATAACATGCCTTTGAGCTTGACAAGGATGCCTCTACCTCAATGATTTCTCCTTTTTTCGAGGGATTTGCAACCTCCTCATTTCACTCATCTTATTTTGACTTCCAATACTTTTTGAACACAAATGAAGTCAGAATCCTATAGTTGTAATACCTACAAACTTGAATATCTTTACTTGTCTCAAATAGAGTATCAATGCCAAAATTAGCATACTAACATATCTGTAATTTAGTTATTTATGTTGTAACGTGTCATGTATCTTGTATAATGGAACTAATACCTTATTTGTTGCTTCTTATGCAGGGGTAGACCTCATAGTTTTGATAAAGAAACTTTTGTATATGGGAAACTCATGTAACAGAGCAAGAAAAACTAGAAGGAATATGCCCATTGAAAAGGAAAATGAGGTAAGAGAAAAGGCCAGGTTGGAAATGGAGAGAGTGAGACATTTCCACTGATACTGTGTCCGATCGTAATAGAGTTGATGACATAAAAAACTCTACTTCAGAACCACAGGTGAATTGGTTGCATCCAACAGACCCAACTCAAGTTCCAACATCAGCACAGTCTCGAACCAACAATCCATAAATGAGCCATGTTGAAGATTTTAAAGACATAGGTGTATTGAGAGATGTTGAGTATGAAGTGTTGGACCTAGGAGCAATGATTAATTTGCAATATCTTCTAGAATACCACAACCATGTCGAGCACACTCCCAATATGGACCGACATGTGAATGATTCACCACAACAAAGAAGCCCTAGGATCCGTAGCTCATGTCCACCTTCCCTACCTCGACTGTCTATTGCAAGAAAAAGGACTCCTAGATGTATCCATGTTGATGAAAGTTTTCTGTGAGGCCTTGAAGGTAATTTTCCCAAATGCACTAATGATTGGAAATGCAACAAATTAATGAAGGAATATTTTGAATCCAAAGGCGATGCAGGTAAATGTCAATTATTACTATATTTGTTAAAGTAAAATTGTTTAGTTGTTGTTAGGATAATTTTGGGCATAAATATGGTTAGAAGTTCAGATGCTAACAATCATATTGTTAGAAATCTCCAATATGCTTTTAATGCAATTGGGAAGACGTCATGTACTAAAGATATTTGTGAGGCTCATTGTGTGTTATTAGAATCATTTGTAAGAAAGTCCACACGACAATGTCACCTCCTTTCACACACTTCTCAAATAATTAAATTAAATAGAAAAGTTGTTTAGAAGTACTTTGTTATAAGAGAAAATATGCAGACTCCAGGTGGAAAATATTGTTGGGCTTTTGTCGACAGGCTTCCACGTCGAGATATGAAGCTAATTGATGCTGTCAAGGAATTAGTACAAATGTTTTGGCATGATCATACCAAACCTTCATGTAATAAAAGAGATGTGCTAAAGCTGAGAAAAGGTTCTACTAAATGTGAACCCCACGTCAAACACTTCCTTGACACAACACAAACTGACCTCTATGAGAGATTCAAGAATGAGCACAGATAATTGAACCTGGGCCAAAGGTCCTTTGAGAAATGTAAACCATGGTATGTTTGTATATGCATTGATAGAAAAGCATGTTGTTGTAGATACCATGTAGAATATGAATATTTTTATGACATGTACAAACATATATTTTGTGATTTGCATACTAACCTTGAGCAAGGCTGCAATGAACCCGTAATACCACCGAATGCATCGAGAGATTTTATCGTTAGCATCATGTGTCCAAGGCATGAAGGAAAAAAATACTATGGAAAATCGTGTCTATATGGGAATTGTTCTAGGTGTAGTTGGTTTTCTCTTTTGAACCATTGCATTCATGGAAGTGATGAGAATCAATTTGGCAATATGACCGTGGAGATGTAGAGCCTCAAGTACGTAATCTATCAACAGATAATGCAAAGGAAAGTAAAAAGATTGCATTGGTGAAGTAACAGTTGCAAATGATTATTGCATGTTTTTCCTCTTACATGTTCAGTTTCTACATATACATACTTTAAATGTCACATTCTAATATGACCCTTGTTTTCATGGAAACAGGTACATGTATGTGATTTTTTGATGAAGTTCTACAAGAAAACTGAGCATTATTTTCAACATGTTCACATAGCACGATGGTAGGATGAGTAGTACAGAAAATGCAGGGACAAATTTCCCATTGGGACCATATTGTCAATTGTGGATTTTGTAGAAAACTACACCCTTCAACCACGAAATGAAATTCAGAGTCAATACTACAATTTCGACTAAGTCAGCATCATGGTAAATATTACTTATAGGCATGTCCCTAAGAGCAGTGTTAACAACATGATAATACAGAAGGAGACAAAATTTTACATAAGTGATGACAGATGCCATGATCTGCATTATGTGCAACACTATTTTTCAATTTTCTATGATCAGCTAAAGGAGGGAGATATACAAATGGATCAGCATTGGATATGGTTGGATGGTTGTGTGGGCCAGTTCAAAAATTCCTGAGTCTTCCAATGGATGAGTATGTTAGATAAGACTTATAATGTGCCGCATATATGGAACTACTTTAAGAATAGGCACATCAAAGGTGAGCATGACAAGCCCGGTGCATGCATCAATACTGTACTCCGAAGGGAGGAGATGAGGTTTACTAGAAACCCCCATATCAAAGATGCAAAATCCATAGTTCAATGGTGCTCTGCAACAATGTCAAACCAAAATTCAGTGGTAGGAAGGATAGTCAAGAATTTTTGGCATGTGGTTGACATAGATCGATCACGTTCCTATAGTTGTGGCACAGTACAAGGAACACATGGATTTCATTCAGTTCGAAGCTCAAACAACCCCCTATTTGAAGTATGGATGCAAAAACTTTCTTTCTTTTGCAGCCCTTGTAGTAGTGGTGAATGGGATGAATGTGAATGCATGGATTGGGTTGATGATTGGGATCATGTGTCACTTTCAGTAGACCCATGTGTAGTTTGTGAAACAACCCACTTAGAGGAGGGTTAGTTAGTGATTTCGACAGACTATCACCATATCTCAGATCGTGTACAACCAGGACACATATATGCAATTGTTTCCCCAAAAGACAATGAATGGGGTAGGGATTATTGGTTGGCATGATGCATTCAAGGTAAGAAAATCCTGAATGGATCATTGATTGATGATGAAGGAAATGAATCTCCTATTGTCTCGATGGTGGTTGAGGGTGAATATCTTACACTAGATTGGAAATCAAGAAGAACTAGTGGGAATTTATTCATGGATTACAGACCAGGTTCTGTGGTCTATCACTTCACAAATTTAATTTTTGGCACGAACATCCATGTACAGAAAATTTCAATGAATAACTCAAGAAAGGTATGTTACTTCTTTCCTCATTCAGAGCACAAGAGATTGATGGAGGCAATTAGAAACAGAGAGGATCCAACTGGCTATATTGAATGAGAATAGGTAATTGTGCTTACACTCCACTTGGATGCTAGTTCCATGAGTGGTTGAAATTGATAGCTACTATTAAAATACAAGACAATCATGAGAAATTTCTCTGCTTTCTATGTGAACTCTATAAAAGCCTTTCCCTTTCCATCTATATCGATGTCATGTCTGAATATATAGCATGTATAAATACTTATTACCAAGTATGATCTATTTTATGCACCATATTGGTAATAAGTATTTATACATGCTATATATTCAGACATGATATCAATATAGATGGAAAGGGAAAGGATTTTGCAGAGTTCACATAGAAAGCAGAGCAACTTATCATGATCGTCTTGTCTTTTAATAGTAGTTGTCAATTTCAACCACTCATGGAACTGGCATCCATATTTTGACGTGTTAGCTTGCACAAGCACATGATTCTCTACATTTGACTATGAAATAATACAAAATCTATGAAAGAATACAAATTAGCCACTAAATCTATGCAAGAATACAAATTTTCATCATTTGCACTCTCAATTCCTTATGTTCTTTTTAATTAGAGATTGAATTATTTGAATGTAACTTTCAAGTGAAAATCTTTGATGCATATATCTTCAATAGACACCCTTCACTGGTTTAATCTTTCACCCATGTTTCTCTTACCTTTGCCACTGGAGTTTAAACGTCATGTCCTTCACAGGTTTTCTAACTCCGTACTTTATATTGTTCTCTACATTTCCTTCCTGGTAAACCACTATCTTGCAACTTTCTCTCCAATTTGTGTTGCATCGGGCTACTATTCAAAAAATAATTGCTCTAATATTGTGAAATGGTATTTAACTTGTGCATTATGCTTTCATCTCTAAATTTTAATTGCTATTCTACTAAGTTTTTATCCTTCTTCTATTTGAGTCAATAATTACAATTGAATGAGAAAGCAGAAGGTATAACACAGAGCAAGGTCAAAGCATTGTTCATGTTTAAGAGATACAATTTCTATAACATTTCTTCTATCCCTTTTTGGAGAAATATAGTTCATGCCCAATATTTGTTGTGTTGGACCCAAGCCCTTCATTGCAATTTGACCTCCCAACCCCTTTTTCAAACTTTCAATAATGCTCTTACCATGCCCAACAATTAGCATGTCATCCCGGACCGCGAGTGACCAAGTGTCCCTGAACAACATTTTCATGCGACTTGCAGCTCGACACAACTTGACAACAGGAGGTTGAATCGACAAGCCGTTGACTATGTTGGTATCTTGGCATGCCATTACCTTTAGTGGGCCCTCTCCACCACGTTTTCATGGCCTGGTGACTCCACTGTGCATCGGTTTCATAAACTAGGATTTTGCTCAATTTCGTTCAATGTAACTCTCACATTGGTGGGTCAACTCTGAAAAAACCTCCTCTATGCTTGTATTGGTGGTTTTCCCATGTTAGCATTGTCCATACACACTTTTTAGAGCCAATGACATGCAATCTTGCTGCTCCATTTGGTTTTTCGCTCCCGGACCGAGAGTGAGCAAGTGTCCTTGAATGAAATTTTCATGCGACTTACAACTCAACATAAGTCAGCAACCGAAGGTCAAGTCGATGATACGTCAACTCTGTTGGTCTCCTGGAATGCAATTACCTCCATTGGTCCCTCTCCACCACATTTTCATGGCCTAATGACTCCAGTGTGCATCGGTTTTGTAAACTAGGGTTTTGCTCAGTTTCCTTCAATGTAACTCTCGCAATGGTGGGTCAACTCTAAAAAACGCTCATCCATGCCAGTATTGGTGGTGTCCCCATGTCAGCATTGGGCATACACACTTGTCAGATCCAATGACATGAAATCTTGCTCCTCCATTTGGGTTTTCACTCCCTGACGAGAGTGACCAAGTGTCCCTAAACGACATTTTCATGCAACTTGCAACTCAACATAACTCAGCAACCGGAGGTCGAATCAATGAACCGTCGAATCTGTTGGTATCCTAGTATGCCATTACCTCTAGTGGGCCCTCTTGATTGCATTTTGATGGCCCAGTGAATCCACTATGCATCAGTTTTGTAAACTAGGTTTTTGCTCAGTTTCCTTTAATGCAACTCTCACACTCATGGGTCAACTCTAAAAAACCCTCCTTCATGCCAGTATTGGTGGTGTTCCCATGTCGGCATTGGCCATACACAACTGTTGGAGCCAATGACATGAAATCTTGCTGCTCTATTTGGTTTTTTTCTCCTAGACTAAGAGCGACCAAGTGTCCGTGAACGACATTTTCATGCGTCTTGCAACTCGACATAACTTGGCAACCAGAGGTTAGATCAGCGAGTCGTCAACTTCATTGGTATCCTTGCATGCCATTACCTCTAGTGGGCCCTCTCCACCGTGTTTGCATGGACCGGTGACTCCACTGTGCATCGGTTTCTTAAACTAGGGCTTTGCTTAGTAGATTTATTGATGTTGTAATTTGTTGTAATAAGAGGTTCTAGATATGTTATATGCTTGGAAAGAGTTCCCTAAAGGGATGTATATTCATCGTGTTAATGTACACTTGGACTAGGTTTTAATTTTTTGGGTTTCCTTGTGATATTAGGATGAATATAAGTGAAATATTGGACCATAGTGACCACTTTCACACACATGTTGAGGAGAACAAATGAGCATAGTAACCACCTTGGAACACATATTGAGGATAAGAATTGGAGCATTGTAACCACCTCTAACACATATGTCGAGGAGCATTGGGAACAAGAAGATGTGGTACACAACTAGAGGAGGACTGTATTACATTATGGAACTTGGATATGCATAAGGACACTAGGGTTTATATATGTAAGTAAACCTTAGAGAAGGAGATATAATACTATAGGAATTGATGGTTGTCTTGCAGAATCTATAGCTCTTGTTGTAAAGGAAAAGGAGGTAGAATTAGGGTTCCAACCCTATAGAAGATACAAAGAAAAGAGATAATGTCTTTGGTGATATTGTAGTCTTCTTCTTATGTGATACATGGAGGTTAGGGAAAGAACATGGAAAAATTAACTTGATAAGTCTTGAGCTTCTTTTGATTCCTTGCTTAGAAGAAGATTTTTTTAAGTTTAGTTGATTTTCCATGGAGGTCTTGGTGTTTGTGTTGATGCAATAGAGAAATACCTAGGGTTTGAGGAATAACCCTAGGATATACATGTTGACATCAAAACTGGTGCTAGACTTGTCTGAAATGCCATGTGCTTCTATGATGAAAGATGATTAGGGTTTATAAACCCTAATGAGGAAAACAATTATAGTGTGGATAACTTAGTGCATGCTAGGGTTTCATGAACTACAATCTCGTTGAGACTTGCATACTAGGGTTTCATGAACTACAATTGCGTATTAGGATTTTGTGAACTACAATTGCATGCTATAACTAGGGTTGATAAGTCATGAGATGAAACACATGTGCATGTACAAATTGAAAACCAACTAGGGTTTTGTGAACTAAAAGTGCATGCTATAACTATTGTTGAGAAGTTATGAGATGGAACTAGGGTTTTGTGACCTCTTTAAAAGCTATGAGATGGAAGTATAAACACATGTACATGTACAAATCAAAAACCAACTAGGCTTTCATGAAATACAAATTGCATGCTATAAATAGGGTTGAGAAGTTATGAGATGGAAATATAGATTTATGAGCTCTTTACAAGTTATGAGATGCAAAGGAGAAAAACACCTATGGTTTCATGAACTATCATTTCATGCTAGGGTTTCATGAACTACAATCTTGTTGAGACTTTCATACTAGGGTTTCATGAATTAAAATTGCATACTAAGGTTTCATGAACTACAATTGCATGCTATAGTTTCATGAACTACAATTTGCATGCTATAACTAGGGTTTTATGACCTATTTACAAGTTATGATATCGAAAAGAGAAACACACCTACTGTTTCATGAAATACCATTGCATGCTAGGGTTTCATGAACTACAATCTCGTTGAGACTTTCATACTAGGGTTTCATGAACTACAATTACATACTATGGTTTTATGAACTACAATTGCATTCTATAGTTTCATGATCTACAATTTCATGCTATAACTAGTGTTGAGAAGTATGATATGGAAGTAGGGTTTTATGACCTCTTTACAAGTTATGTGATGGAACTAAAATGCTATGGTATGTTATATGTTAGTATGGTATGGTATGGTATGTTAGTACATGGTATGATGTTAGTATCATAGGGTATTGTAGGGTATGTACTATGATGTTAGTATTATAGGGTATGGTATGGTATGCTTTTATGGTATGGTATGTTAGTACATGGTATGATGTTAGTATCATAGGGTATTGTAGGGTATGTACTATGATGTTAGTATTATAGGGTATGGTATGGTATGCTTTTATGGTATGGTATGTTAGAATGGTATGATGTTAGTATGCTATGGTATGTTATGTTATGGTATGTTATATTAGTTGGTAGGGTTTCGTGAACTCTTTACAGGTTATGAGATGGAAGTAAAAACACATGTACATGTACACATCCTAAACCAACTAGGGTTTCATGAACTACAATTGCATGCTATAACTTGGGTTGAAAATGGCCCTCCCCCTCTTGTTTTAATGGCCCAATGTGTCTAGATATCACTAAGAAACCACATGTTGCGGCATTATATTATTCATGTACTAGAATATAAGCCAACAACCTGCATAATAAAACTAGGTTTCACATATTGAGATATGGAACTACAAACTAGGGTTTTATGAACTCTTTAGGTTTGAAGGTCAATTAGATTGGTTAGTATCATTTAAGTAGAAACCAAAAGTCCATATAGCCCTAGGCTACACTTACAAATTGAAAACCAACTAGGGTTTCATGAACTACAAATTGCATATTATAACAAGGGTTCTCAAGTTATGAGATGGAACTAGGGTCTTATGACCTCTTTAGGTATATATCGTTAGATTGGTTAGTATCATTTAAGTAAAAACAAAAAGGCCCTATACCTAGGCTATGCACATACATGAAATAATTTTATTGGAATTAATATGAACTACTTATTATTTCATATGTTCAAAAATACAAATACCAATGTGTGCAAATGCTAGGAACAATACTCGAATTATCAAATTGTTACAATTGAATTAAACCCTAGGTTATGAATTGAATTTCTTTGTTATCCTAAACCATAGCTAACACTATTATAATTGATGAATAGTTACATGCTAGACTTTCCTGGAATTCCATGTGCTTCTATGGTGAAAGATGATTAGGGTTTATAAACCCTAACCAGGAAAACAATTATAGTGTGGAGATTTAAATTTTAGCTTATATTATCTTTATGATTGGGTAGATTCTAGCATTGGTTATGCATGCTAATTTGAGATAATTTTGGGTTGAATTTGTTAAGTAAACTTTAATGGTGTTTATTTTGTTAGATATCCTAAGTACATACCTTTGGATAGGTCATCATGCACTTGTGTAGGCCATCAAGATGATGACTAAGGAAAATCCTGTTAAATAAAAGGAACTTGCTAGCCAAAATGACCCTTAAAACCATGATTGTACACCCAAAGAGAACATGTCACTACCAAAGGAAGGATCAATAGGGATGACAAGATAGGAAGTGAGTGGGTAAGATATGAAGGCAAGCAAGTGACCTTAGTCTATGATAGGTGGGTAAGAAGGCTATTAGGGCTTCCAGAAATAGGATATTACTTGTTAGGGTTTCCTCATTGATTGTAAATCCTATTTTCTGCATGCTAACCTTTAAAAATTAGGTAGGGTTAGGGTTTCCTCATTGATTCTAAACCCTAGGTTATGCATGCTAACCCTTAAATTGTTAAAATTGCAACAAGTACAATAGCTTCTTAAAATTGCAAGTGCTCAATAGATCGTTATAGAAGACACATATTCATGAACTTGTTTCATTTTTTATTTGTCAAGGAAGAACAATTTTTATGGGACGTTATCATTATGGGATGTTTTCATTTCAATTATGCGTGTGGTTGAACCATGTTAGTGGTGTTGATGGGACATTATCATCATATCATACAAACTCAACCTCTCTTGAAACCAACATAAAATTATTTCCATCCAAGCATTTACCATTATGACAGTCCTATATTTAACATTTTAGCTAACCAGGACAAAGGTACAATATTTTTAAGTAAACATCAGTGATAAACAATTTTATAAGTGACAATTTTCCAAGCCAATGGGACTGTTAAACCAAATCAAATTTCTAGTTAAGTAAAATGTCTTATGACAGTTCAAGATGTAATTTCCAGTCAAGTAAAATGTCTTATGACAGTCCAAGATGTAATTTCTAGTCAAGTACAATGTCTTATGACAGTCCAAGATGTAATTTCCAATAAAGTAGGAATGATAAGAAGTATATTCAATTGGATTTTGATGACACAATGACTTACAAGCAATTCAAGGACTTTTCTAGTATTTTGCCAAGTTATGGATGTTTATATACCATTGTCAAATTTATTTAAGTATGGATAGGAATGATTATTTATAGACAGTCCCTTTAGGGTGTCTTTGTGCCACTTTAAATTGGGTTATGGACAAATTTGATGTGATGCATTAGTGAGTGGGTAAGATAGGAAGACAAGGAAGTGACCTTAGGATATGATAGGTGGGTAAGAAGGCTATTAGTGCTGCCCTAAATAGGATATTACAGTGAATATATTAGGGAAGATTAGGATGAGTTAGTGGTGTTCTAGGGCTGTCCAAAATGGATATTACAGTCAGAGATATAGAGAGATTCATGGGGCTCTAAGTGTTATATTTTTATCATCCAAGCTAGCATTATCTTAGGATCTTTAACTAAGAGAATAACAAGCACAACAATCAAACATAAGAGACAATAAAAACAAAGTTTTTCCTTGGGGAAACAATAAAGGAGAAAACCTCACAACTTCCTCAGAGATAGAATCAATGCTAAAAGAAAAACCCCAAAAATAGTAAGATGATCTCCTGAGAATAGTAGTCTCTCTCTCTCTCTCTCTTGTCCCAACAACTTCTTCTCTCTCAGTTATGCACTACAACTGAGTGTGAGTGAGTGTCTTGTAAATAGAGAGGCTCACTCTCTATTTATACTAATTCTTGACTTGACAATAACTCCCTAGGCCGACTTTTCTAGGAGAGTCTACCACCCTAGGGCCCCACAACTGCAAGGACTTTAACCCTTGATCAATAGGAAGGTTACCAAAAATGACTTGATATGACTTGTTTACATTATCGAATCTCCCGATAGGAACATGGAAGCATGACATGACTCAAATACATTACAAACACTTCTCAGAATAGACATCGGGGTACAATACATAAGATATACAGGTGAATACATTCCAAAGTTATAAATACATCAACACTTCGTCTTAACTAGGAAGGTATTCTCTCGACACAATTTATCAACATGGGTCTTCTTCTCTGTATCATTTGGATCATCAAATGCGTTCTCATCATCTTCATCTCGATTTGGATGATCACTGCTGGATCATCACTATTGGATCATCATTACTGGATCTGGATCATCACTCCATCTGGATCATCACTAGTTCATCATCACAGGTGGTATATATTGATTCTTCTTGTCACAGGAAGTTCTACAGAGCCAACCCTTTTTCATGCTGGATGCACATCTACAGAGCCAGTCCTTTTTCATACTAGATATATCATCACAAAGCTAGTCCTTTTTCATACTAGATGTGGCATCATAGAGCTAGTCCTTTTTCATACGAGATGTGGAATCTACACATAACCGGTCCTTTTTCATACTGGATGTGTCATCGCAGAGCTAGTTCTTTTTCATACTAGATGTCGCATCACAGAGCTAGTCCTTTTTCATACTAGATGTGGCATCTACACAGAGCCAGTCCTTTCTCATACTAGATGTTTCATCACAAAGATAGTCCTTTTTCATACTAGATGTGGCATCTACACAGAGCCAACCCTTTTTCATACTGGATGTGTCATCACAGAGCTAGTCCTTTTTCATACTAGACATGGCCTCACAGAGCTAGTCCTTTTTCATAGTAGATGTGGCATCTACACAGAGACAGTCCTTTTTCAAACTAGATGTGTCATCACAGAGATAGTCCTTTTTCATACTAGATGTGGCATCACAGAGCTAGACCTTTTTCATACTAGATGTGGCATCTACATAGAGCCAGTCCTTTTTCATACTGGATGTGTCATCACAGAGCCAGCCCTTTTTCATGATGGATGTGGCATCATTGCATACATCTTTGACAATGGAAGGAACCAATCCTGTCATCATGTAACAGCTCTTACATCTTACCATGGAAGGAACCAATCCTCTAAGAATGTCAGAAGGTCTCATGGAGTCATCACTTCCTCGTAGAAGGAACCTCAATTTGGAGAACACCAAGCTTCTCCCTGAAGTATTCAAACTTCACTCTGGCTACTGGCTTAGTCAATACATTAGCTATATGTTCATCTATGGAAACATACTGGAGCTTCACTACTCCCCTCTGCACCATATCCATGATATAGTGATATTTGATCTTGATATGCTTCGACTTGTCATGGAACACTAGGTTCTCAGACAACTTCACACAACTCTGTTTGTTGCAATATATACAAGTAGCATCCAATTGGAGATCAAGTAAATAAGATAGTAGCTTCCTCAGCCATATTGCCTCACAACTTGCTAAACAAGTTGCAACATAATATGCTTCAGTTGTACTCAATGACACACAAGACTGTTTCCTACTAAACCAAGAGATCACACCTGATCCCATACTGAAGCAGCACCCAGAAGTGCTCTTCCTATAGATGGAACTTCCTTCCCAATATGAATCAACATAACCTTCAAGTTTAATCTTCTGTTCAACCTCATACTTGAGCCCATAATAAACTGTACCCTTTAGCTACCTCAGAATATTCTTAGCGGAAATCAAGTAAACATGTCTTGGATCTGTCAGGAACTAGCTCAAGGTGTTCACAACAAAGCAAATATCTAGTATTATATTCATCGGGTACATCAAGGATCCAATTATCTGACGATACATTGTGGCATCAACCAAATCAGGTGAAGCATCACTCAATAGCTTCAAGTTTGATTCCATAGGTGTGGTCATGGCCTTGCATTCCATCATTCTGAATCTCTTTAAGATCTCTATTGCATACTTCCCTTGTCTGAGGGAGATTCCATCTACATTCTTCCACACCTTCGTGCCTAGAAAATAGTGCACCATACCCGAGTCTTTCATTTCAAACTCAGCAGCAAGCTTCCTCTTTGTATCAGCAATCAACCCATCCACACTTGTTACAAACAGATCATCTACATATAGCAGGATTATCACTGGGTTCCCTTCTTCAACATTGTAGTATATGTTAGAATCTACTTTACTCTTGGTAAATCCCAAACTGGATAGGAAACTGTCAATTCTACCATACCATGTCCTGGGTGCCTGTTTCAAACCATACAGGGCTTTCTTTAGTTTACACATGAGTATCTATGTCATGTGTCTCAAAATCGAGTCGTTGTTCCACATATACTTCCTCTACACCATTCAAGAAATATGTCTTGACATCCATCTGGTGTACTTTTCACTTCATTACTGTAGCCAAAGCAAGTACTGATCTGATGGAAGTATATGTGGCTATAGGAGCAAAGGTTTCTTCATAATCTATTCCTTCTTTTTGGGAGCAACCACGAGCCACAAATCTTTCTTTATATTTATCTATGCTACCATCTGCAACATGCTTGATCTTATAGATCCATTTGGAACTCACCACAGACTTCCCCTCAGGTTTTGGGACAACATCCCAAACATCATTCTTCATTATCAATTGGTACTCTTTGATCATATCATCCTTCCACTCTTTCTTTTTTTTTCGCTTCTTCATAATTGGAAGGTTCTTTATCAATGAAATCACATAATAAGGACACATAACTGGAACAGGACCTGGTTCTTTTCCTTTCTTTGTGGGTTTCTTCTAGAGCCCCATATTTTCTACACCTTCAATAGCTTCTCATACCCAAGCAGTTTTTCTCTTGTGAGGATTCTTTTCCTCGGGTGGATCTATAAGATCTTGAGGTTCTTCTAATTCTCAATATTCTTATTGAATTTCTTCATTCATGGTTGTGTCATGAATTCTGGGTACTTCTATTTCTTCGGGTTCTTCAGTAGGTATTTTTCTGGATTTGTTGTAAGCTGACTCTTCGTAAATGTTACATCCTTGCTGATGTCGATCTTCTTGAATGCTGGGAAGTATATTATATAAGCCTTCGAGCTTTCAGAGTATCCCACAAATATACCATTCCTTCCTAAAGGATCTAGCTTTGTCTGCTTTTCTTTTGGAATGTGTATGTATATTGGACAACTGAATATTCTGAGATGGCTGACTTCTGGTTTCTTGTCGAAAAAGACTTCTTCAGGTTTCTTGTTCTCAAGTACTCTATGTGGAGTGCGGTTCTGTACATACACCATTGTTTTAGCAGCATCCACCCATAGATGCATGGGAAGATCTTGATCATGAAGCGTGGCCCTTGCAAATTTCATGATTGTTCTATTCTTCCTTTCTACAACCCCATTTTGTTGTTGATTATATGGAGTGTTTAACTCCCTCTTAGTCCCTGAATCTTTGCATAACTCTTTGAATTCATTTGATGTGAATTCCCCGCCATTATATGATTGAAAAATCTTGATCTTCTTTTCTGTGGGGTTCTCAATCAAGGATTTGAATTCCTTGAACTTGCTGAATACTTCATATTTGTTCTTCATAAAGTATATCCATGTCTTCCTAGAAAAATTATCAATAAAAGAAACATAATATACATACCTGCTTAGAGAGTTGGATGAAATTGGACTGCATACATCAGAGTGGAGGATCTCCAATATTCCTTTTTCCTTGTTCTCACTACTTGGAAATGTATTCTTCGTATTCTTTCCTTTCGAACATCCTTTGTAAACACATTCTTGTTTTATCTACAATTCTGGAAGACCTTCAACGGCTTTGCTTGCAAGTGGTATTTCCCTATAATGTACATGTGCAATCCTTCTATTCCAAAGTTCATTTGGTTCTACCGATTCATGAACCAAATCTTGTTTTGGTTGGCCCTTCAATTTGTATAGACCTCCTTTTTGTTCCTCAATCACTACTGCATCATCAATAGTCTTTCCCTTTGGCCACATAAGAACTTGGCCATCTACAAAAGAAACCCTTATGCCTTTTTCATCCAATGCAGATATGGAGAGGAGGTTCTTCTTTAGTCTTGGTACAAACAATACATCTTTCATCTTCATAGACTTTCCAAAGTCTATCTTATAGGAGGATTCACCACTACCTTTTATTGGATACTGGTATTCATCCCCAAGTTTCACCTTGTGAGGTGACTCATATTCATTTAGTTTCACAAAGGATTCCTTGAATCCTATCATGTGTTTGGACACACCGTTGTCTATAATCTAATCATTACTTCCATGTGAGATAGTTCTCGTGAGAGCAGAAATCAACACATATTCTTCATCACTTGAAGAATCATCCCTTTCTTGTTTGATTCTCTTTGTGGAAGGTTCATCATCCTCTACAGCATGAGCATGATGTTTTCTCTTGTTTCCCTTTTTCTTGTGAGAGCTCTATTTGTTTTTAGGACAGTATCTGGATATGTGTCCTTTCTCATCACATGTATAGAAAATGAACTATGACAAATCTTTAGACTTTCTAAAGTTACTCCTCTAGTGAGAGTGATGACCTCTGTGATGGCTTGTTACTTTTTTCTTTTATTGTACTGTGAGATCTTAATCTTCATTTCCCATCTTTTATTTTCATTCTAATATTCAAGCTTATTCTTGTGAGCATTCCTCCCATAGTCTGCTAAACTTGACTAGCTTCTTTCTGGCACAGATCCCTTGAATGAAGGAGTCCCTAGCCCTAGGGAGACCATTCAAGGTGGTCATCACAATTTTTGCATTCTCTATTTCTTCATCTACCACTTCCAGTTGCTCCTTGATCTAAGAGACCCTTGTAAAGTAATACTAGAGGGTCTTCGCATTCTGGATCTTTACATTCTTCAGTTGGTTTCTCATAGTCATCTTTCAGTTTATGTTCTTTCCTTCAAACAGTTTGGTCAGGGCATCAAACATAGCTTTGGGTGTCTTTAGGGATGACACCTGTGGTATGAGGTGATCTTTGATTGAATCAGCAATAATCCTCTTAGCCACGACCAATTTATTCTTATGTAAGTCCTTAGCCTCATCTCCCTTTGGAACTGGAACCTCCTCATTAATGTAGGAGTCCAACTCATTTTCTTCTAGGACAAGGGAGATCATATACTTCCATGCTCGAAAGTTATCAACTGCCTCAAGCTTCTCATCAAGATTGCTATGATGGGACATCTTAACTGAGAACCTCAAATGGAAATACAAAAGATTTATATCTTATGAGGTTAAGATGTCAGATATGGATCTAGAGTTGAATTTCTGCAGAGCTGGTTCAGGATCAAATTAGGGTTTGACTTTCTCAAAGTTTTTTCCAACCAAAGGCTTTAATCTTGATCTCTAAACATTGATTTTGAGGAAAAGATCAATCCAGGCCTAGGCTCACTAAAAAATTGCACTTCTGTGGAAAGCCCTAATTTTTGGCAGTAGTGTCGGGTCAAAAACTGAAAATGCTTAGAATCATATTCTACTTCGACCGAAAGATGCACCCTAGAGAGGAGAGTCATCCCAACCTTCTTTTTTTGAAAATATGTGGAGAGAGATCCAAAAAATAGGAAGCCCTAGTTTCTGCAGCTGCATAGTGTCTTCTTCTGAGGTTAGCTCTGATACCACGTTAGATTTTTATCATTTAAGCTAGCATTATCTTAGGATCTTTAATTGAGAAAATAACAAGCACAACAATCAAACATAAGAGACAATGAACACAAAGTTTTTCCTCGGGGAAACCATAAAGGAGAAAACCCTGCAACTTCCTTAGAGATAGAATCAACACCAAAAGCAAAACCCGAAAAACAGTAAGATGATCTCCCGACGGCAGTAGTCTCTCTCTCTCTTGTCCCATCAACTTCTTCTCTCTCAGTTATGCGCTACAGCTGAGTGTGAGTGAGTGTCTTGTAAATAGAGAATCTCACTCTCTATTTATACTAATTCCAGACTTGAGAATAATTCACTAGGCCCAACTTCTCTAGGAGAGTCTAATAACCCTAGGGCCCCACAACTGTGGGGACTTTAACCCTTGATCAACATGAGGGTTACCCACAATGACTTGACATGACTTGTTTACATTGTTGAATCTCCCGATAGGAACATCGGGGCATGACATGACTCAAATACATTATAGACACTTCCCATAATAAACATCAAGGTACAATACATAAGATATACAGGTGAATACATTCCAAAGTTACAAATACATCAACACTAAGTAGTTTGGAAATGAAAGGAATAAGCCTTGCTTTAGAGAGAGGGAAAGGTAGGAATCTAGGGAAAGGGTTTTAGCAAGGGTTAGGCTAGAATAGAACAGTTTAGGTGTGTCTTATGGCTTCCTAATAGGTAGTATTACATTCTAGTTTAATAGACAGTCCTAGGGTTAGTCAAGGATAGAAAATGGAGTAGAAGGCCAAAGGTTAGAATTACTATGTAAATACCAAAGGAAAACAAGTGCTTTCTATTGCAATTTGGACAATGAATAAGACTATATTTTTATGCATTTGTGTATTTTTTTGTTAACTAACCTACAGTGTTAATTTTTTATGCATTTTATTATGAAATTATGGAATTTATTGCTTCGTCAACAATAAGTATTGCAAGCACATCAATTGTAAACTACTACTGTAAAGAAGTACAAAATGATATATTAATATACAAAATAATCCAATCATATACAAAATATGGCAACTCATGCCCTATAAAAAATATGGAAACTCATGTCGTATACAAAATATGGCAACTCGTGCCCTCTAAAAAATATGGTAACTCGTGCCCTATACAAAATATGGCAACTCGTTCCAAAATGCCACATCATGGCTAGTGTACATAGGAGGCTCTCTCAATCCTCTTTCCCACCCTCAGAGCTCCCAGGTCCAACTCCAAAATCGATCTTCCTCTTCTTTAAGCTAGAGGAAGTTCGGTTCTTCCAGCTGCTTCGACCACCTCCCCTTGGGCTCTGAACTGACAAAAATCAAATGTAAACTCCTACAAGTAATTATACAAGTATAAAACACAATTTAAATATCAAAATTACATTTTCAAATTTTAAATAGCTCACCTGAGACAAGACCGTAAGTGGTGAGTGGTCTACCCTCCTCCGTGATCCAAGTCTCTCAGTAATGCTACCTTGCAACATTTAAATAGTAAGATAACTCATACAATTTACTGCTATGTTAATTTTCGTTAATATTTAATGCGATTTTCATAAACTAATCAATCTCACCCTGAACACAACAGGCTGCTCCTGGGGGCTGGCAGGTGGAGAAATTAACTGGTCCTCAGGGGTGGCAAGTGGAGTAGTGGGTTGTACAACCTAATCTAATGCTAGGGTGGATGGCATAGTGGAGGATGTAGCCACATCAATGTTCGCTACAACACTAGGGGGCACGGTGGGAGAGGGAATGGACTGGAGTGGGAGAAGTGGTGATGTATGACGATAAATTCCAACTCAATGTAGAATTGAACGAGCCACCCTAGAAGAGGAAACGAGGGTGGTGGGGGAATATGGAGGAAGGGGATGAGGTCTGGGATGGGGTGGAGGGATGGGTGAATGTGGATGGATGGTGTAATGTGGTCGGAGGGGGGAGGGTGGAAACATGGGAAACTGCAAGGGAGGGGGTGGATGGGTGGGGCGAGGGGGGTGCCGGGGATATGGATGCAAGTGTGGTGGTGGGTGGGAGGCAAGGGATGGATGGAACGAGGTGGGGAGGGATGCAGGGAAAGGGACATGTATTCCAGGGGCTACACCTAGCATATATGGTGGGAAAAAGGAATTCGGTGGAGAGATAGTGACAGCAACATGCATATGTGGTGGGACCTGTATACATACTCATGGCATCATGTATTAGTACATAAAGAATATAACTATATGAATCTAAGCCATCAAAACTGAAATTAAATTTATACTTTATTACAAGATACCTACTCACGAGGGGATCTGCTGATCCCTAGTGGGGATGGTTGGTCACTCAATGCTGTAGACACTTATTCATTTGCACAAAAAATATTTAGATTCAATTAATAAATCTTAACTAAATATGGGCTGACAATTTAAATAAATATGTGACGATTGACAAGAACTAATTTAGTGATACAATAGAAGTCACAAATCAATCAAGCGACATAACATCAATGATATGATGGTGATAATAACAGTCCCAAACTTGCATAGTAATTTTTCTTTTAAATTATGATTTTGAGGGATGTTACATTTTTCTCTATTTTAGAGAATATCCACAACATTTATGGGCTTACTCCTAATAATTTCTCGTTGATCCTTGAAATGATATTAACAAATTATATCCTTGTCATGTGAAATATCAAAGAATGGATGATTTGTAGGGTAAGTGTTTGTCATATTTTCCCTAACTATATCTTTGAAAATTGTATCCATTATTGATGCTAAAGTTTCCTTATATACAAATTAGTTGACTAGTTATCCCTAATAGACCTTGCTTATGCTTCATTTCCTTTCTAGTCCAGAGAGTTGACATAGCTATGAGTTCTCTTCTCGTGATATTTCAAACCTAATTTTTTAAGGTATCCTAATTGAGAATACCCTTCTTAGTACATTTTCTTCTAAGTTTCTATTATAGGTAGCATACTGAGCAGATAATGGTTATTTTCACATATTCAATTATTGACAATACAACTAAGACACAATTCATTAATTACCAATTTAATTATCTAACCCATCATCTTGGTGCATCTCCATGTAAATGTTTTCCACGTAAGTTTTTTCTAGGTCCCCCATTTTTTCACCAATGTCAAACATACTTCCTAGCTTGTTAATAATTAAGGTAAGAGAACATTTCATCCATTTTTGAAGGTATTGAATGAATTTTAAGATAGTGTGGTAGAATATTTTTTTCTCTCATGACCTTGTTAGAAAAACATGATCGTGGAGCAATAACAATAAACAATAAACATGATGTAAATATTAAAACAAATTACAAGAGAGACACATATCTTGCACGACAAGATTAACTACTGACATTAAATTTAATTATTGAAAGAAAACTACCCATGTGTATGGTGTCGTGATGTCCTCTAGAGCTGCCATGGCTCCATCTAGGTTGAAGGAACCAGCGTCCTCCCACCATGTGTTGGAGACTTGGCACTGGATAGCTGTACATTCAAAAAACAAAGTCATCAACATCTGATTATAAGTTTGAATTTATTATAAATTATGACATTGAATAAAACAATGACTAACCTGGTGTAGGTAGCTCTCTATGCCATGCTCCTGCGTGGGAACCTGGCATGGATTCCCACAATGAGAACAATGATGTGGCACTGGTATTGTTGAGCTATATGGATCCACTTGGCTACCACCTTTATCTTCTCTCCCTCGCCCACCACTAGTAGACTGTGCAGAAGTGTGTCTCTCGCGGGGGTCTTGCTCACTCTGCGAGGACATAGCCACACATGCTGTCATTTCCACATGCCTCTGACCGACGAAGAGGACGTGATCACCATGGCGTTAACCATGCGGGCTAAGAGCCCCATGAACATGTGCGTGCACAAAAATGCTGGAACAGAATGCTTAAACATGTGCATTGAACTTGAACATGCACTCACAAACATTTAATCATGCACGGATGCAATTGTCTATCAGACACAGCGAAAACATCATACATTCAAGCAAGCATTCAACATGTTCATTACATCCATTAACAGTAAATATAGTTGCAGAAGTAAAAATGGACAAGATCACTTATCTTATGATGAACTCCTTCCGCAACCAGCTACGTCGCTGCAACGTCCCACCCAACCATAGGCCAGCGTGCTCCTTAATCTCTCAGCAGCACTGCCACCCCTGAACTGTGCATGATTATCCAAGGAATAAGGGAACAAGCAGGCTTACACATAGCCAAGGATATAGAAAACACAGCCAAGCCAACACAATTGGGTTTATCAGGCCATCCAGGAGTTGGGGAAAGGCTCAATGCTAAGCTGGTGAGCTCATTACAGAGCCAAGAACACCTACACCAGAACTAGCCTGACATCTAAGACACCCAAACACACCCAACACAAGGAATCAGTCCCTTCTCTGCTACACAGTCCCCCACGCCCTGCATTCCCTTCCAGTGCTATTTAGGGGTGATGGAGAAAAAGGCTAGCCCTCTAGCTCTGTCTGTGTGGTTTCCAGCCACCAGGTTTTTCAAGCAAAACTAAGCCCCCATCCCTACTCCTTACACAGTCCGAAGACCAGACATTGCACATATGCAACTAATCAGCTGTTACAGCTTAACAGGGGGAGAGCAACTCTAAATCATCTACAACAGTCCCAAACACAACAGCAAACACAATTCCAATCGGGGAAATCAGCAGTCTGTCCAGGGCAATGAAGCAAGCGGAAAAAAAGGAATTACATAGACCGCCACACAATCCTTAAGCGTGAAATGACTTCCTACAGGAAATCGTGGGGGGCAGTGGTCAAACGGCTCCCAGTTTGCTGCGTGAGATCCAGTAGAGAAATTACTTGTGCGTGAGGATGAATGACTCCATCTCAAGACATAAAGAAACCACAACGAACACACTGCACGTGAGAGAACCACAGCAGCACAGTAAATCGTGGATAAAAGAGCACGGCTCTCAGCTCGCTACATCAATTGGAAAACCAAGAAAAATACCTGTGCGTGAGACCAGCAAACAGAAGATCGTTCATGCGTCGAGATGAACAGCAAAATTGTGAGGTCCGAATTAGAGAGTGCGTGAAGGTTTTTCCTCCATAGTGAAGTCAACAGTGGGTGGAGTGTGCGTGTGGGTGAGGACTGACAGTCCTGCCACCCCACTTCCAAGACCATAACTGCTTCAACCACCAGCATCCTTTCTTAATGAAAGTGGTTGGAATAAGACAAGGGAAGAAGACACATGGGTTTTCTCTCATTGGCCAAGGTTTGACAAATCCTCCTCACATCCTTATCCTTGTGAAAATCATGCCCCCCTTTCTCATTTTAGTTTCCGCGATCATAGTTGCCGGGTTCATTTAATTAATTATAGATGCATATTTACACAATGGTCAACATAATATATGCCGCATGCCCCAGTATACCATCAGTGACAATTCTAAATCCAAAACATAGCATAACCGATCAATGGCGGGGCCTTGGCCTTTAGCTCCACACTATGATCATTACCGTATATACATCATGTACATTTACTGCAACGGAGTCAAAACCGGGGTGTTACACATGCGGTATGCTTGAGAAGGTGTTGTGTGGCATGTCTGATGGACTCATGGATCTCATCTAGCGTGCTACCTAACCGAGGGGGTTGAGGAGGTGCATTTGGCTCTCGCCTTGGTGCAGTAGGTCCTCTGAGTGGGTTCTGGTGCGTGTGAGGTCGATCTTAGGCTGAGCCAAAACCAACGCCCTAGAACTCAATGATGTCGAAGTAGTTCACATGGAAACCTAACACAAACTCGGCCCACAGTTTCTTCAAAAAATACTGTGGGACCTCAACATTGTTGTATGAAGGCTTGTCGAATACCATGAACCATCTCTTCCTCCAGTTTTCTCTCCATGGCTAGTAATTATACCAACCCATGCAAACTCGCCTCTTCCTCACATCTCGAGGCTGTCGTGTTCTAGGATCTGTAAATTTTCTCCACAGTTGGGCTTTTGTGACATTCATGTTTTTTATATCCTCTTTTGATATACCAGTGCTATAATTCTCTCTCATTCGAGCCCTATATTCGTTCAAACTGGTTATCTCACTATGGGCAATGTTGACAGATTTTATAATGATTTGTATTGATATGGCGAGGGAAACCCGAGAGGGTTCCCTCATGTTCTTCACTTGATCACTCAAAATTCTTAATTGGTTTAAATCCCCGTGTAATTCATCTTTGGGTTTTTCTTCTTCATTTAATTTGGGGTTTGGCTCCTCTGTTTGGTTTGTTTCATCCGTTTCTTCAGATGGTTCATTGGTATTGGTCATTATGGTTAGCTAATTTGTACATGCAGTATCAAATTTTGCCTATTTCAATTGATTTTCAATTTTTTTTAATTTTGTATTTTATTTTAAAAACAATAAAAACAATGAAATAAACAAAAAAAATTGCATTCCTACTCTATTTACCTTACTCCAGCATTGTTTTAGGCGATTTGCACAAGTTAGTTGGGCTCCTTGGGGATCGTTGGCTCCTCCTAGCGCACTCATGGGTTGCTAAAAAACAATATGCCCACTCCTTTCTTTTAATACACAGCGACGCATATGTCCATGTTTGCTATCACATCCAAATGCCCATGCGCGCTCTTATTGCCCACGTTGGCAATCCGGCGTGGAGGTTTGTTAGTCTGAAGCGAAAGCATGCGCGCGCATCTATGTGGTGCGTGCACGTTGTTGATTAAGCCCGCTCGTGCACTCCCATTGCATCATAATTGGGTAGCAGCCTCTTGGGGGCGCCATAGGTTAATTTTAAATGCATCTAACTTTCAAGATAGTTATGTGCTTTAAAGAGTTATGTTAGACATATTCATTTTCAAATATAGTCTAACTTTGACTTTTTTGAATGGGATGTTTTCAACATTCTTATTTGACAAATTATTTTATTAATACAATCCAACATTAACCTGTTATTAAAACTCAGTTTGGTAGTCTCAACTTTCTTATTTAACAAGTTACATTTTAATACAACATATTTTTAAGACAATTAAGTCTTCTCAACATATATGTTTCGCACATTACTTCTTAAATACAACTCAGCTTTGCTATTTTTTGTAAAACAATTAAATACAACCCAACATTACCTTTTATTCTAAGATAGTTTAGAGTTTTCAAAGTCCTTTTGAACAACCCAACTTTCAAAATAGTTTGGAGTTTCGAAAATTCTATGTTTGACATGTTGTTTTTAAATATAGTCCAATTTTGACCGTTTTACCTACACCTTAAGACTTTGACCATTTAACTTTGAACTTTGAGAGTTGTTTTCTTAAATAAATGAGTGTATTCAATATTTTTGTTTCACACGAAACTTTTTATTTTTAAATATAAACTATTTTTTTAAATACAATATAATTTTAATCCTTTTATTAAGGAATTTTTTAAATACAGCATAATTTTAATCCTTTCGATAGGGAACTTTTAAATATAACATACTTTTAATCCTTTAAATACGGTAATTTTGAAATACAACCTAGTTTTAATTATTTTTTCCAATGTTTTCAATATTTTTATTAAATAAATTACTTTATATAAAATTTAAAAATATATATATTTTAAAAAATATAGCGTATTAATAGAATTTTATATATTTAATTTATAATTTAAAAATGATTAACCTTTCTTACAAGCCAAGTAATATAAATTTAAATAAGAACTCGTTATGTTAGATTTAAGTTCGGTCTCATCAACTTATCATACTGATTTATATCCCAACAATTTCAAGATTTATGTGTTATTGTGTTGTTTTTCAACCTACCTTTCCATTCCAGAGGATCTCGTGATAAGTCCTGCTATCTTGTTTTTTCTCTATATTTTCCTGCCTTCGTCCCTTCGTGAATTATAAAGCAGGGGCCGTAATCGGGTGCTAGATGTTTCTTGATTCATATAATGGCCGCAAATCTTAGATCTGAAAGAGAGCAAGGCAAATCGGCTTCGGAGTCCAAAATGAGAAGATCAGAGTATAGTTTAGTTAAAGATACAGCAGAATCTTCGTTAGGCAGAAGTTTTTCAATGAGAGCTGAAAGCTCGTCTCATTATCACGATGTAATTGCCCCACCCAGAATGAGTTCTGTCGATATAGCCCCACCAAGATATAGTTCTGTAGACCTCGCCGCACCAAGATATAGTTCTGTAGACTTCGCCCCACCTAGGATGAGTTCAGTGGAAGGTGTTCCCCCTAGGTTAAGCTCTGCTAACGTTGCCCCACATAGGATGAGTTTCACTACAGAGAACTATATATCGGGTGGCAGGCTTTCATCCGCTACAGAAATGGAGCGAGCAGAGAGCAGTGAAGCTGCTCTCCCAATTATTTCATTTAATCTTACTGCCCAGATGCAGAAAAATGGTGGCCACATATTCTCTTTGGCATTTGCTGATGGGAATCTCTACACCGGATCCGAAAGCCATATCATTCGAACTTGGAGACACCTTCGACGGGAATTTGTTGAGTGCGGTCGATTGGAGTCAGGAAGTGGAAATGTGAGGGCGATTGTGCTTACAGACGATAAGGTATTCAGCGCCCATGCCGACCATAAGATCCGGGTGTGGCGTCGGTCGAGTTCCAGTCCCAGCGTTCACAAGCGACTGGCGACGATCCCGACCTTCAGGGATACTATACATCGCTGGATGAAGCCAAAACGCGATGTCTTTGGATGCAAACACGGTGGAGAAAATGCTCAGTCTATGAAGCACACTGCAGCCATTTCTTCGCTGGCCCACCATGATGATTTTCTTTATTCAGGATCATGGGACAAGACTGTGAAGGTCTGGAGAATATCAGATCTGAAATGTATTGAAACAATCTATGCTCACGACGACGCGGTCAACGCCGTTATAGTAGGCCCCGATGGATTGCTCTTCACCGGCTCGGATGACTGCACGGTCAAGATCTGGAGAAAAAATTTCGGGCCGTCGCCGCATATGCTCCTCACAACCCTTCGCGGTGAAAGCGGCCCTGGCCGTGATAACGGGATGGGGCCCGTAAAAGCTCTTGCTCTGAACGCTAATGGGTCTGCTCTGTACGCAGGAACTTCCAACGGTCAAATAGTTTGCTGGGAGAAAGAGCGATACTCTTCCTCACAAATGCGCCAGATCGATATCCTTGGCGGCCCACAACATGCAATTCTATCTCTGGCAACAGGGGGTAATAATCTGTTATTCAGCGGATGCTCTGATGCAACAATTCGTACTTGGATCAGATCGGATTCCGGCTCGCATACCTGTATTTCGACAATAACGAGAGCCCATGGAGGCCCTGTGAAATGCATCGTTTCCACCCTTGACGATGAAAATGATGGTATGCTTTTTACTGGAGGCCTTGATGGAGCAGTCAAGCTGTGGCGCGTTCGTGTAAAGCAGAGACGAAGGCCTTTAACAGCGGTAGACAGTGGATATAATAATTGATTTTTTATTTTTCATTTCTATAGTGAGGGCGAATTTGGGCATAGTATGAATGTTCCTGTGTCAAAGAACACGGATCTTACTTTTCCCGCGGGCTCTATCCAGGTTGATAACACCAAGCTCTAAATTATTTGCTTCGTTACTTTTCCGGCGGGCTCTATCCAGGTTGATAACGCCAAGCTCTAAATCATTTGCGAAACAAATAAATTTTTCTTTTATGGCGTCCAAGAACATAGTTAAGTTTTATTTTCTGTTGCTCACAGGCTTGCGAAAAAATTCTGAATATAATGTAGCTAGATTTTTATGCTATATTCAAAATGTACTATAACTCTTTCAGAGTCATCGGAAATCTGTTTAAGGATATATATGTATCCAGAAAGATTTATAATGGCATGTAACGAGGCCATTTTTCTTGTATTAAATCATTGAATGAGAAATTACTTTGGTCTTGTTTAAATCTCAAGTCCAAAGAAGAACACAGATTCTGATCTGTTTAAACATTTATAAGTTCACGAATGATAATCACAAGATCAATGAGCAATAACGTGCCAAAGGTAAGCAAATCAATAAATGTATTTTGTGTTATTATAATGAATATTTTCACAGGAAATATATAACTGCAGCCTGGTATTACACGACTACATTCCCGATCCGGTTTGGTTTTGTTCGTTATATATAAATTGTAATAACATTACTGATCAGGTTTGGTTTGGTTTTTCAGTGAGCATTTCATCTTCTATTGGGTGCTCTATTCCGTTATGTATTTTTGTATCTGATCATATATTTTGTTGTGTTAAACTGAAACTCTTTCAACTTTCTGCAGTGGCAGGCATCATATGTACCTACCAGCTATGCAATCACCTCAATCTGAGATCATTATCTTTTAAGTCGGATCCTACATTAATGCTCCAGGCGGTAAGGTTTTCAATTCTACAGCGCTAATTCTTCTTGTATGGTCTTTGTTCCACACTTTTTAATTCTGAGGTTTTCATCTTTTGTAAGTGTAGGGTTTGATGGTCTGGCTAGTAGGGTTTTTATTGTACCGATATTATTCCATACTTTTTAATTGGTTGCTATTTCAGCTTTGTAAGTGTAATCTAGGTCTTCTGGTTATTTGATTATCATAGGATTACATTCAATATTCGGTAGTAGGGTTTGTCAAATGGAGAAAGGGAGCACCATCCCATCCAGACGAGGGTTTCTCGGGTTAACCCTATTTGGCACGTCTCTTTTTCCGATCCAGACGAGGGTTTCTCAGGGTTTCTCGGGTTAACCCTATTTGGCTCGACACTGTCTGCCCTCCGCTCCATTAATCGTCCCGCACGGTCGCCCTGTAGTCCATCCACAGACAGAAGATCTTGTCCATGTGGACGAAAAGAGTTAATGTAGGTTGCTGAGAATGTCTCTTCCTCCGATCCCGACGAGGGTCTCTCCGCTTAACCGGATTTAGCCCCAAACCTTGTGCCCTATGTTGCGATAGTTGTCGAACACAGTGCCCCTGGAGTCCTCCCCACGTGGACGAGAAGACTAAATGCAGGTTCGTGAAAAGGGCTAGTTGTCTGTATTTAATGCAGCCGCTTTACCCAGCTATTCCAACACCGCGTCTGTAAGGAACTCCTTCACTCCGCTTTACCCTGCTCATTCGATCACATCGCTTCCCCCTATTCTAGGCCCGCTTTACCCTGCTCATTCGATCACATCGCTTCCCCCTATTCCTGTTGCCTAGTAGTAAAGAAAAGGATACACAGACCTGTATTGTTAATGGGTAAATCTGGGTGTGATATGAACTTGTGACCTTTTTTACAACATGTAACTTTATATTAAGTGAATGGCTAATAAACCACACCAATGCTGACAAGAAACAGAAAAACTATTATTTTATTTTTCTTTGTTCCATTGGTAAAGAACTATCAACAATTTAATTAATAGCTACGGAGCTTGATAGAATTGACTGCATAGCTTTTATCCGATCTCTTAGGTTGCTAAACCAAAGTGGAAAAGCTGTGATGTTTGAAGGAACATCCACACATGATGGTGGTGTCTGCTCAATTTCAAGGCTCGTGCTCTAAGTTGTGGAGTACTAGTCTGAAGTTTCATGTTCTTTGGTCTCTATATTGGAAATTTACAATTATGTTTCGATTTAGAAGTATGGTTTTGACGTGCACCACTGAAACATTTCTCATAGCCACTTCCACTGTAAATGAATTGCTAGCAGAGTCATTTTCACAATGCTATAAGATTCACATTGTGTTTGTTGTCCATTAGTATCCACTTTTTAATATTTATAATTGCTTTTTCCTCAACTTTAGAAAGTTTGATGAAATTCTAAACTCCATTAATTTTTCATCTTGTAAAGTGCGGTTTGTCGTGGATCAAAATATTTGAAAACCTGTGTAAGCAAATTGGAAATGACAGAGAACTATTGTGTGGCAAAAGCCATTGTTTATGCTATGAAGTGAATATTTTGCTAGAACATAAATTTAAATTAAATGCATAGTTAAGAAAATTGCATTTAATTTGCATTGAGCAGTCATCATATCAAGAATTAACACCATTAACTGTAACAAAGCCCTGGCTTACTGGAAAGTTTAATTATGTTTTACTAATTGGAGTTTTAGCAATGTTAAATCATGCCTTACTGTTTGCGGGGAAGAACTATGCAATGTGGGCTTGCCAAAGTTACGTGATGTTTATTCACAAGTTTGTTGATAAGCATTTTATTCGGTAAGGGGGCAGTACTCTCAACAGTAAAAATGATATTGTGTGGAAGGTTAGTTTATATAGTCAAATTGCCAATTGGCATGAATGCAAATGAGATTCAACTTGAAGTTTTTAAATTGTATTTTAGGTTATGCTCAACAGTTTTTTTGTCTCAATCAATTCTCAAAGCTATATTTGAGAGAAGCACCTAACCAAAAAAATTCGATCGTTATATTTGAGAGAAGCACCTAACCAAAAAAATTCGATCGTTATGATTCTCTGCTACTTTATTATTATTGCTAAGCGGCACAATAGTGTTATCACTTATCATTCCTGAATTGGGCAATGTGCATTTCAAATAAGCACAACATTTATGATATTTCTTTATAGATAACAACATTGTTTTGATCATTTAAAGAAATGTTGTTCACTATGATTTGATGGGTAAGTAAAAGTTTGGTAAGGAGCAGGCCATTGGATCTCAAAGTGGTTAAGATCCAACAGCGTGCTGCTGAGCAGTAGTGGCATTAGAACATGTTGTTAATGTTTATGTGTTACTATTAGGTGCAAGGTTCAGATCCTTTTAATGATAACTTCATGTATTGTTCATTATGGTTTAATGAATGGTTAAAAGTATGGCATTCGTTATTGTTAGTTGTCATTATGGTTTAATGAATAGGTGAAAGTATGGCATTGTGATTTTTTATTTAACAAAAACCATATATAAAAATCATATGAGAAAAAAAGAAAGAAGTATCTATACTACTAACTGAAAAGTAAATAGTTCTAGAATGGTTGCTGAAATAATTTAAGCCCATGGAAAAGTACTGTTTGACAAACTCACTATTCAACAATATACAAAAAAAAATATTAAACATATGTATGGGAGTGACCTATTTGTTATGTTCCTCTATCCCACTGGGCCACGGAGGGTTCTTCCATTTGATAATCACCAATTGCCCAAATTTCCTGAAAATCCCACTGGGTCATACTGTTTTGAACGTCTTCTTTTATTATGTCTATTGTACCCATTAGATCATGAAGATCACGAGTGGTATTGTCTATCCTTGATTCATGGCATACCATCTAGTTTTCCATATACTTTGGATCTGCTGCTGCGACCCTATTTTAGTTGATTCCTGTTGCAACCATTTTGTAAATCCAACGCATACCATTTTTAATTTTAGACAGTGTTGTTTTATCTCCTTGATATCCTTTGAAGTCGCCATAGGAACGTCCTTTGAAGTCGCCATAGGAACGTGAGCACAAAAGGGAGGAATTTTCTGTAGAGAATGGAGTTCGCCGTTGTGGAAATTTTGTAAATCCAACGCATACCATTTTTAATTTTAGACAGTGTTGTTTTTATCTCCTTGATATCCTTTGAAGTCGCCATAGGAACGTGAGCACAAAAGGGAGGAATTTTCTGTACAGAATGGAGTTCGCCGTTGTGGAAATTATGAGAGGCAGTTCTGCGCAGGTCCTTCGAAAGCCAAGGGACACCAATTGAGCCGCTGTAATACAAATGCACCAAGTTGCGCTCTACGTGAGAGCTAAACAAGTTTGCAAACAAAATAGCAATGTATTTCTCCGCAGAATTGAAACTAAGAGAATGCGGTCGTCTGGAAATATTTGGATGACAAAGGAAGACGGGAAGCTCGGAAGAGGAGTTCATTGTTATAGACAAATCCAATAAGGGTGCCAACGATCCGACATAAACTTTGAAAGGCCAGAAAGAAGGACTACTTAATAAATTCATCACATGGCCGAGAGCCGCCACAAGTCCAAAATTGTCATGTGGAGGGATGCGTGTTGGACATGCGGGTGGGGAGGGCGGTGAGGGTAAGCATGTGTATATACCAAGACATACACCTCCATAAAATGAAGAGGAGTTCATTGTTATAGACAAATCCAATAAGGGTGCCAACGATCCGACATAAACTTTGAAAGGCCAGAAAGAAGGACTATGTAATAAATTCATCACCTGGCCGAGAGCGCCACAAGCTCAAAGTTGTCATGTGGAGGGATGCGTGTTTGACATGCGGGTGGGGAGAGCGGTGAGGGTAAGCATGTGTATATACCAAGACATACACCTCCATAAAATGAGATATTTAAGGGACATGCTTATGGAAATGATGGCCCTTAATTGAAACTATTCCCAATTTATGTTTTACACCTTGATTAGTCAACTTATCGAGGATGGCATGAAGAGATGGGTTATTGTGACTTATGCGATCATATATTCTTTTAGAGTTAGGGGTGACATATTTGTATCATTTTTTCATTTTTTGGATAACTTGTTTTGAGTCTTCATTGTTGGACTTTGCATTTCTTTTGGGATCAAAGATTATCCCACCCACACCTTCCACCCCTTAAAGTCTAGCATTGTTATTGTTAGAAGCAAGGGTGTGATCATTTTAATGACATCCTCATGTTCATGTGTAACTAAGTGTGATTAAAATGAGTGGAGAATGGTCACTGTTTTTTAAGTGTGGTATGACTTCTTTATTATTTAAAATTAATAAATGGAATCCTTGTAGATTGCTTGTGTTTATTGGAAGTGTATATTGTCATAATGTTGATGTGTACCTAAGGGTGATTAAAAGGAGTGGAGTCAACTCGCCTCTTAGATGAATGGTAACTCTTTTTTAAGTGTGGTATGGCTTCTTTATTATTTTAAATTTAAAAATGGCAGTCTTGTAGATTGTTTTTGTTTATTGGAAGTGTATATTGTCATATTATATGTATATATATAGCAATACATATCATAGATTGATCACAGTATAGAATGGTTCACCACCACCAATTCTTGTGACATCAATGAGAATATTCTTTATGCATAGATAACAATTTATATTATTGTTATTGTGACATCAAGCTCATTTGAACTAATGAGATTAAGGCAAAGACACTTAGCAATTTATATTATTGTTAGCCTTTTCTTGTTGTTGCTCACATTAAATTTTATTGATAATTCGAGGACTTTTTACTTAAAGTCTTAATTTAATTTAATTTCTTTGGTGAGACTTTATATATATTGCATTATATAATATATTGATCACAATTTACACTCGTTCACCACCACCAATGCTATGACAATAAACTTAATTGTGCTATTGAGATAATTCTTTTCTCGAAACACACTGAAAATTTTACCATAAGACTTTTCACTTAAGCTTTAATTCTTTTGTTAAGGCTGTTAAGGTTTATTTATACAAAGGAACCAACCACTTCATAAATAGAACTACAAAACATGCACACTTTATGTAGTCATATACTTACATATCTATATATACTTATACAATTTTAGTTACATAACTATAGAGTATATAGTTATATAACTATAGGGTGTTTGCAAGCTAATGAGGGGATTTTTTTCACGTTAGATGCAATAGAAAAATGAAAAAACAACATCCATCAACTTACATGGATATTTTGAGACACATACATAATGAATCTTGGGATGAATAAAAAATATGAAATGTAGGAAAATGAATGATGTTTGTCAATATATAATTTATTTCTATTGAAAATGTTCTTAACTATCTAAAGTTTAATATATTTTAACAAACACTTTTTAATTTTTTGGACAATTGTAAGGTATATGTTTTTGTGGGTGGAGCCTTTGAGTTCCTAAATGATGGAATCAACTTACAAAAACTAGTAGATATATAAATAAAAACTAGTACTAGTGCACCGCAATTTTTCTTAAAAAAATTAATAATATTTTTTTTTAAATTCTCTCATTGATAGAACCTTGAAAATCGTATGCCAAGTGTGGGCGTATACTTTCAAGGTCTTGATGCAATAATCATGAAACAAATTTTTTTAGAGCATGTAGAGGTTGGTGTCTTTCAGTGAACCAAACATTTTTTTTCAAAATGGTTGATAAACAAAAGAGTTATGGATGAGGCACTAACAATGTGTTTTTTGAGTTAAGGAACCACGACACAAGAAAAATACTAAAAAATAGAAAAACAATGTTTTAAAAAAAATTTACATACTTGGAATCAACAAAAAAAATGCAATATGGTTCTAAAATTTCATAATAAATGATTGTGTGCAACATATTGTAACGAGGTGTAAAACATAGTCATATTCAAAAAAATGGTGAGATGACTACTTATCTATGGTTTACCATATTACATACCAGATGTTTGGCTATCCAGAAGCTAAGTCCAAAACATACACATAGTAAGAGCGATGCTAGTTGGACTAGTGACAAGGCTCAGTCTTAGCACTAAGAAACGTGAGCACGTTTCTTTCAAATTCAAAATTTCATTTCCCTCCTACTTGGGTGCCATGAAAACCAAAATGTGTGCGTGTTTTAACTCTATAAAAGGCATGCACATTTTATTTCTACAAACACGTACATGTTTTGTAGAACTAAAATGCACATGAGTTTTGGTAAAAATCAAGTTTATCTTAGGGTAAGGGGGGGAAGAGGTATTTGGAGAGAGAAATAGATAGAGATTGAGGTTGGGGTGTAGGATTTTAGGGAGGATTAGGGTATTTAGTGGAAATAATGTGTATGGGGTTAGGGTAGAGAGAGATATGGGGGTGTGGTAAGTGGTAGGGAGAGGGAGATTAGGAGAGATAAAGAATGAGAGGGGTAGGGGTAGGAAATTGAGGTGAGATAAAGAGAGAGGGGGGTATGGTTAGGGGAAGTAGGAGAGAGAAAGAGAGGGGAGGAGGGCATTATTATGGGTAGGGAGTGTAGGGGGTATGGAGAAAGAGGGAAAGTTAGGGTTAATGTGTGTGTGTGAGTGTGTGTGTGTGTGTGAGAGAGAGAGAGAGAGAGAGAGAGGTGAGGGTGTTGGGGGAGAGATAGACGAGAGGGGTAAGGTGTAAGTGGAGGAGTAAGGGAGAGAAAGAGTGAGAGAGTGGGTTAGTAAGGGTTAGGGGGAAGAGGGGAGGGAGAGACA
>LPNX011168757.1:248738-283738 GCA_001517045.1 Pseudotsuga menziesii
GGGTGTCAAAGGTAAAGAGAAATTGAGGGAGGGATATCTTACAACGTTAGAGGTAGATAAAAGGATGGTGTTAGAGGGTTAGATTTAGAGAGAGGGGATGTTAGGGGGTTAGAGGTAGGGGGTAGGAGAGAGATAGAGAGAGGGGGTTGTTAGGGGTTTAGTTGTAGAGAGAGATAGTGATGGATATTGGGGGTTTCAATATAGAGAGAGTGGGGGTGTTAAAGGGTTACAGGTATGGGGAGTAGGAGATAGATATGTAGAGGGTGAGTAACGGGTATGAGGAGTAGGAGAGGGATATAAAGAGGGGGGTTTTAGGTGTAGGGGGATTAGGAGAGAGATAGGGAGAGAGGGGCTTATAGATAGAGAGAGAGAGAGGTGAGTTGTTATGGGGTTCAAGATAGGGGAGTAGGAGAGTGATAGAGAGGGGGAATGGGGTTAGTGATAGGGTGAGCATGACAAAAATAGAGAGAGGAGGGGATGTTAGAGGTAGAGAGAGTGTGAGGGGGTGTTAGGGGCTTATGGATACATAGGGGAGTGTTACGGTGTTAGGGGTAGGGGGAGTAAGAGAGAGATAGAGAGAGGGGGTGTCAAAGTATTATAGGTAGAGTGGGAGGAGCAGGTGTTGGGGGGATAGAGGTAGAGACGGGGTAGAGGGAGTAGGAGATAAATATAGAGAGGGGGGGAGTTAGAGAGGGGGTTAGGGGTGTTAGGGATAGTCGGGGTAGGAAAGAGATAGAGAGAGGGGAGGTTAGAGATAGGGGGTTAGAGGTACAAAGAGATGGGTGTTGGGGGAGTAGGACAGAGATGAAGAGTGGGGGGGAGTAGGACAGAGATGAAGAGTGGGGGGGAGTTAAAGGTAGGGGTTAATGGTAGAGATGGGGCTAAGGGTTTAGAGGTATGTAGAGAGGATGGGTTGTTAGGGAGTGATTGGTATAGAGAGGGGTTGTTAGGGAGTGAGAGGTGGAGAGAGAGAGGGGTTTAGGTGTAAGGGGTTAGAGGTAGAGAGGTGTTAGAGGTTTAGGTGTAGGAGGAGTAGGAGAGAGATAGAGAGAGGGAGAATTGAGTTAGGGCTAGAGGGAGTATCACTATGATAGAGAGAGGGTGGGGTTTATTAGATGTATATAGAGAGAGGGGTGTTAGGGGGTTAGAGCTATGGGTTAGTGGTATAGAGAGAGGGAGGGGTGTGTTAGGGGGTTAGTTGTAGGAGCAGGAGAGAGATGAAGAGAGGGGAGCATAAAGGTATGGGATGAGAGGTAAAAAAGGGGTGGTGTTATGGGGTTAGAGGTATTGCATGAGAGAGGGGATGTTAGGGTGTGAGAGGTATAGAGCGGGGGTTGTTAGAAAATGAGAGGTAGAGAGAGAGGGGGGGTTCAATGGTAGGGGTTAAAGTTAGAGAGGTGTTAGTTGTTTAGGGGAAGGTGTTTGGGTGTTATAGGTAGAGAGGATTAGAGGGGTGGGTGTTAATGTGTTCAAGGTGGAGATGTGCTAGGGGTTTAGGGGTTTGGGAAGTAGGAGAGAGATATAGATAGGGGTAATGGCTTAGGGATAGAGGGAGTATGATATAGATAGACATAGTGTTGGGGTTATTAGAATTAAACAGATGGGGTGGTGTCAGGGTCTTAGAGATAAGGAGGGAAGGAGCAGTGGAGGGGGGTGTTATGCACATGGTATTCACTTAGTAAAACCATGTCATAGAGCCTTCATTCATGGGATATTTGCATAGTTATACATTCTTATTTTTGTATTAGTTTAATCATTTTATTTTTAGAAGTTTTGAAGAGTAACTTAAGTTCCTAGTAACATTTCCCACTTTAAAAAAAATAGAAACCACTCATGAAAATTGAAGATGTTACATTTCCTGAAAGTTGTATTTGTCAGGAAGAAGACATCAAAGTAAATATGGAGAACCCTTGTTCCATTTCTGGCACCTTTAAGCTATAATGTTTAGGGGGCTAGATAAGAGTGGCATGTTAGTGGGTTATGGGTAGGGGGAATAAGATAGAGATAAGAAAGGGGGGGTGTTAGGGGGTTATAGGTATTATATTCTGACAGGAATATATTGGGACAAAAATGGTCTTACATAGATTGCACAAAAGAAATAAGAGAAGAATAATTGAAGAAAAATATACAAAGTATTCCAATAATGACTATTCACATTCTGGATGAATGTATAATACAACATTAATGAATAATTTGAATACCTACATAGGTAGTTGAATCTACCAACCTATACTAATTCTAGAGATAACTAGGAGTGGGAAAATCACCATTATAGCTAACTAGTGCAACTACAGATCACTAAAATAGTTAATAACCAGTTACAATCAGTTAACTGAAGGGGATACATGAGCAAAGGTGGCTATATTCCCTTGAATCATGCAAACTGGTTCTAGAGACACTGTAAGTGATATAACTTATGGGGATCGAAGTTTAACTAAGGATAACTGATGTCCTACTGGAGTAAACTATTGGACACTGCTGGTGGCACTCCGAGTGGGTTCCTATAATATAGGGATTGATCACTGGAGCTCCAAAATGCATGCAGATAGGTGCAGTAACTGGCATATATCGACAAGTTATGTCCCCCATACATTGGTGAAGTGATGAAACATCCTAATCTGGGGAAGTTAATCAATTATATTTTATGTGGTCAAAGGAGACATGGGGAGGATTAATAATAATCCCAAAAGGAAGTAGGGGGTAAATGGAGAGAGAGGGGTAAGGGGGTTAGGGTTAGGGGAAGTATGACAGAGATAGAGATATTGGGGGGTTAGGGTGTTAGTGGTAAGTGGAGTTGGAGAGAGATAGAGAGGGGGGGTTTCAAGGGGTGAGAGGTAGAGAGACAGGGGCATGTGTTAGGGGGTTATAGGTATAGAGTGTGGGGGTGTAGGAGAGATATATAGAGGGGGGGTTTACATTGGGGATTAGGGGTGTTAGCCATAGGGGGATCATGAGAGAGATAAAGACAGGGGGCTAGAGGGGTTAGCGGTAGAGAGAGAGGGTTGTGTTAGGTGGTTTGGGGTGGGAGAGATGGAGAGATAGAGAGAGAGGGGTTAAAAGTATAGAGTGGTGTGTTAGAGAGTAACGAGTAGGGGGAGTAGGAGATATAGAGAGAGGAGGAGTGTATAGAGGTACATAGTGGGGGTGTTAGGGGGTTAGATGTATGTAGAGAGGTGGGGATATTACAGAGTGAGATGTATAGAGAGGGGGATATTATGGAGTGAGAGGTATAGATAAAGAGGGTTTTAGGGGTAGGGTGTTAGAGGTAGAGAGGTGTTAGGGGTTTAGCGGTAGGGGGAGTAGGAGATAAATAGAGAGAGAGGAAAATGGATTAGGGGTAGAGGGAGTGTGACTAATATATAGAGAGGGTGGGGCCTATGAAAGGTATAGAGAGAGGGGTGGGGTGTGGCAGGGGGTTAAGAGTAGAGAGGGGGGTGTTAGTGGGTTAGGTGTAGGGGGAGTAGGAGAGATATATAGAGAGGGTGGGTTATAGTGGGAGATAGGTTTGTTATGGTGACGCAGAGTAGGAGAGAGATATAGAGATGGGGGTTATAGGTAGGGAGAGAGGGGGGGTTATAGCGGGTTAAGGGTAAGAGGAGCAGTAGAGAGATGGAGAGAGGGAGGGGTTATAGGTACGAGGTTATAGGTTGAGACAGGGGGTGTTAGTGGGATAGATGTGTTAGGATTTATAATAATCCCTTGTCCAAACTATCTAATAGACTATATTTACCCAACTTAGGAGTCATTTAGTTATCATTGGGTCCACTAGTACCATTGGTTCCACTTGCCCTAATGGGGCCACATGGACCAGTCACTATAGTTTGGGGAAAACTGATAGAGGATAACTGGAACTAAATCCACTTGCATGATTCAGTTTAGGGGCCTCCTAGACCAATCCCTACATTTTAGGAGCCATTGGGAGTGCCAACACCAACCTCCTTCAGTTGTTGGTAGTTGGTAACTAGTTAAGATTAGTTATGCTTTAGTTACATTCAATTAGATATCCTCAAGTTCAGTTAGCACCAGTTATGCATGGATGCATGTGGGAATGTGCTAGTTCTCACCTACTTCTCACCTACTTCTCACCTACCACTGTAGTTAGACTGGTTTCACTCATCGTAACTAATTAAGTGACTGTATTAGACATCTGGAGTTAGTTGTTGAGCTCCAATAGTGATTTAGACACATCTAGTTAGCCATGCAGTCAGTCCTGAGATGGGAGATTTGAATTCTCCTTTATGTAACACTGTTGTATACTATTGTGATTAATGAAGTTTATAATGTAATTAACTATGCAATTCTTGTTTTTTTCCTGCGAGATTTATTTTATTTAGTGGGTATTATTCATTTCTTTTCACTGCACCAATAATTAAAATCTAATGGAACTCATTTACTAAAGATCAATGGCACATTAATTATAATAAGATGTATGTGGAGGGGGGGTTTGTTACACAGTGATAGGTATAGAGAGTGGGTTGTTAGGTAGTGAAAGGTAGAGAGAGGGGGTGTTATGAGTAGGGGGTTATATCTATAGAGGTTTTAGTTAATTGGAATAATAATCATCATCATCACCATCTCTCCTCTTCGTTCATTGCTTGAAGTTGGTCTTGTTTGATAGTTTCAAAAACGAGGGTTTTCCTTAGTAAGAGGCACTACAATTATGTCTCTAGGAGGTATACTTGGGAAATACCTAGAGTGTGAACCTCTATATATATTTCCAACGTCTAACCTACCCAGACATAGTTGTAGGATCTCATGAAATTTAGTTTTGTTGCACCATTGGGATTCTATGCCCTCGATAGGGACTCACCATGGCTCCCTAGAATCCTCTAGGAGGAAATTTTTAACATGCCAAAAATGATGACCATGGAGAAGATGAATGAACCATCAACTCTCTTAGATTTTTAACATCATCATAATGATAGGGTTGTAACTCTCCTCTTAGTGCATGGCTTGAATATGGTCTTGTTTGACAATTTAAAAAACTAGAGTTTCCCTTAGTAAGAGGCATTGCATTTTTTCCCCAAGGGGCCAACATGGAAAACACCTCAACTCTAAACATATAGCTATAGTTCCACATTGAACCTTCCCAAAATATACTTTCATTATCAACCAAAACTCAATTCAACTACATGTTTGGGATTCTATGCCCTCGAGAGGGATACACCATGTATCCCTGAAAAACCTTTAGGAGGCAATTTTCAACTAGCCATAAAATTATGACCATGGCTTGGATCAATGAACCATAAAATCTGTTGGATTCATGGTGTCATCATAATGGTAGAGGTGTTTCTCTCCTCTCAATCTATGATCCATAGTTGGTATTGTTTGGAAATTTTGTAGACTAAGGTTTCCCTTATTAAGTGGCATTGCAATTATTGCCCTAAGGGGCCAACCAGGGAAAACAATTAATTGTAAAATTATGGCTAGAGTTACCATGTTGACCTACTCAAATACACTTGATTAGTTCGTCTTTCTGGGATGACTGGAAACCTATTTTTTATTATTTTTATTAAGGGAAGTTGTTATTGTAATTTATCCCATTTTTTTTCTTTTAATGCATGAATAATTTACTCTTAGTGTCTTGTTGGTATTGTGTCTTTATTCTTTCTACAAGAGATGAGAGTTTAGTGGTTCCATATTTCCTTTTCATTCATTTAGTTTGAAAATACAAAAATATTGGCATTATTTCATGTCCATGTGCATTTTGCATTTGCATCAAAAGAAGAACTTACTTTTGTTTTTCTTAGAATGGAAGTAGTCTAGGCTTTCATTTAGGAATAATTCCATTTGTGTTTGAAAGAAAAGGAAATCATTTTTGTTTGTCTTGTTGGAAAATTTTTGGCTTACAATAGCTGAGAAGGGCTTAAGGTGAGATAAAGAGCTTATATATTTTGAATTCTAGCAATATGACCACAGAGCTGATAGGTGGGTTCCAAAAGGAAGGATAAACTCTTCATTTCCCCCATAGAATGATATGATGGAGGAAAAATGTGACTAATATGAATGTATAAAGCACTTATGGTATCTAATGAAAGTATATACAGTTCATATTTGGAGAGAGAAAAGATCGACGCAATATAGGAAATCCATCGAAGGAAGTTACTGGATGAACAAGAGGATAAAAGGTCGTTGGAGGGAATTAAAGACTGGATTTGATCAATGATGAACGATAAACATTAAAAGGGATCAATTTTGGAGATTTGTTATGTGCCCACAACATGGATGGAGAGAAAAAAAGTTGGGGATTAGCATAATTTTTACCACCTTCCACGTGTTGAGCAAAGAATCATTCCGTTGGATGAAATCTTGTAGAGAGAAACCTTCTCCCGCGATCCCAAAACCACTCATCATCAATATTATAAAAGGAAAAGGTCACGTGGAGGCATGTTATTTGTATTTTTCACAGAAGGAAGAACATGCCTTCACGTATGGAATCCGATTCAGATACACTTTTTCCTAGTCTACATTTTCCAGGTATGCCACATAACTAACCCTCCATGTTATTTTAAAAATGGAAGGGGAAGGTGAATTTCAGTCATAGGTCCATGAATTCAGCAAACTGGATGATTTTTTTTAAGACATGGATGAGGATATTTTTCACATATTACTCTCCTTTAGGTCGGTACATGAATTGAAGAACAAATTAAAAACATTAGAGGAACAGGGAATTGACTTGCATGGTGTCCAAAGGTCTTATTTTCAGTATTTATTTCCAGAACAAACCCTTAACTTCCCATATTTTTTTAGCCTGGTGTGCATCTGATTATTCCCAGTATCAATGAGTCATAATGGACTCAAATAGGTATAGAATCCTTTTCCCCATAAATGAATTTGTTGTCAGAGACTCGTTATAAGTACCCTAGTCGTTTAACTAAAACCTGGAATATTTCGCTGAAGAAAATTTGATTGAGCAATTCAGACATGCCACAATTCAAGAAAATCAAACATTTTACTCCAAAAGTATTAAGGTTGATATTTTTGTTGAGCTAGACCCTTTCCCATGAACATTAATCCTGTTTAATGAAGAATAATAGTGGTTCAGATCCTTAATGAGTCTATTTTTAGGGTTGGAAAGTGATAAGTTTATCCCATAAGTCTTGTTAAGTATGTTATTTAGGTTAAGTATACATCATCCTGATTCTAATTCTGAGTCTAATTAGTTGTCTTGCCTTAAATTTGTTGAATCCCTAGCTGAGAATATTCATTCTCAGCTAGTGAATTTCCACATGACCAAAAATTTTAGATATCAATCCTACTTGGTTAGAATTCTTTTGTTCTTTAATGAGGATAATTTGGAGTTTCCAGAGATACTATTCGCTTCTAAAATAGGGAATAATTCTTTCAATTACATAAATATTATAATGTCCAAAGTGTATAGGGTAATGTTTCAAGAAAACTTTCATATAGTGCTACCTGAGATGGAGGAGGTCCAACAATTTATCCCAGATAGAAAAATTGGATATTGGTTCCTTTTGAAGGAACATACCATTATCATAATTTAAGGTTTTTTTCATGAGGCATACATCCTTCTGTCATTCTTGACACCTAGGATATTTTACTTGGAATTTATTAGGAAAAATATGATTGTAGAAAATGAGATTATTGTAGAAAAATATTATTGTAGAAAGGCCTCTAAGATTAAATTCCCTTTGAAGGTGGTTCACTTTATTAAAAAAATATTTTTCTCTTTCAGTTGTTTAAGGTTTTCTACATGATATAAATCCACCAAAATAAACTATGATCCACATCATATCATATTACAGAGGAGGAAGCAAAAAAAAACAAAGGAATTTGATCATGAAGAAATAGAGGGGTTAGATCAAAGAGCTAGATTATTTGAATATGGATTAGATGTGGAAAATTTAGAGAGCCTACAGGAAAATCTCTCCGCCAAATTGAAATCAGAAGCAATGATTATACCAACTCCTAGCAAAATTCAGATTACTGACAATAAGAGTTTTTTTAGAAATTGTTGAATATGGAGATTCTTAAGTTTCAAAATGACCAAATATAGATTCAAAGAAAGGAATGGTTTAAGTTCGAAGAAAGAAGATGAAATAAAAAGTCCAAGGACAAGTTTTTCAGATTCAAGAATATAGCTTTGCAAAAGTATAAGAAGGTGGGTCCAGTGATAAATACAAGTCCAAAAGTGACTTATATGCTAGATATGGACATGCCAATAATTTTTCTTCATAAAAATATTTGAAACTTTAATCTAAATTAAGAGACATTAAATATAGGGAGATTTCACTTGCTATGAAGGACCATGTGGAAAACACATTGAATTTGGTAGTTGAAACCCAAAATAGAGTTTCAGAATTGAGACTCAATTTGAAGAAAATCCCAGTAGCTGATAATATTCATTTACATAAGAAAACTAGGGAAGTAATCTATATTGATTTCATGAAAGAAACATTGAAGGTTTCAAAGTTACAATCTACAGTTTCAAGGTTGGAGAGTTAATCAAAGCAAGAAAAAGTGGAAATAAAGACATATCAATGACAAATCAAGAAACTTCATGGTGATATAATGGCTATGGATAATGATACAGATAGAGGACAAGATACAAATAATATCTTGGTTTATAAATAAAAAACCATCTAGCTACTAAATAAGATGGTAAATATTCTAGCCATTCAGTTGATCCAAACTTTTGAGTTGACAGTGTCAGAGAGGGAAAATGAGTTATTGTCCCAAGAAATGGATGATAGTAAAGCTAAATTATTATAAATTGTTGATGAAAAAATATAATGGGAGAAGGAAATATATTTCCTTATTTGAAAAATTGATGTTTTAAATAAAAATCAATTAGTTCTGGAAAAGGAAAGAGAAGAGAAAGAAAGGAATAAACAGGTAGAAACAGGTCAGCTAAGTACAAAGACAAGCATTGAAGCCATTTTTCAAGCTATGTCACAAGTTAGATTAAGGGATGAAGAAATAAAGGGGTTGAAAACAAAAGACCATAGACTCAATGAAATAATAAAGAAAAAAGAAGAAGAAAAAAGATGTTTTGAGAATAAGAGTAAAAAATTGCTTGACAAGAATGAGCAGTTAGCAGAGAAAGCTTCAAGGAAGTTTCCAGTACAAGGTTCTAGGAATATTATTTGGGATATGATTATAATAGAAGCTAAAAAATTAAGACCTTATTTGAATTATATCAAATACAAAGAGGTGGTAATTAGTGTGGCAATACAAAGTTGTATAGATGTAAAAGAAACAATGGATAGGAAACTAGAAGATACAACTCATAATGGTACAAATTTTCTTAATACTTTTTTTAAGTAAGTGTTAAAAACAATGGGTATTAAGGACAACATTGCAGTCATAACTTGGGTGAGGAAGGTAATCAAGAAACATCATCACATTGAAATTTTTTAGGAAAAGGCAGACATGATGTTGCAACAAGTAAATTCATTCAAGGGTTTATTCATAGAATGATTCAGAAAGGTCTACCTTCTTTTTGGGATGAGGATGGAAATTTGATATCTCAATCTGAATATTAGGTTTTTCTGGTTAAAGCTATATTGGATCACAAAAGGTTTGAATATATGACTCAGTCTCTGTCAGGAAAAATTATAGTTGAAAAATTTGTTGTGGAATTTGAAATAGTGGACTCATTTAGGATTATTGGTGCCAAGATGCCACATATTTCCTATGTATGTCATGTGGAGCTAAGAGTACTAGCTAAAAAATGGTAAATATTGAAGCTCCATATGGAGACCAATGGAATACAATTGAGAAGTTTGGAAAAATTAATATGGATTACATCAATGAAAATATGCCTTCCAAAGCTCGAGTTGAAAAAATATCAAGATCCACTTAAAAGTGAAATTAAAAGATCTGAAGTTAAATATTTTTCTAGTGGTTACGAATATTTAGTTTATTAAGTTATATGACATATGTAATAAGGCAGTTACATAAAGCCTATTTTTAGAATGTTGGTAGTTAGGTATTAGCCCAAGGAGCATTTGATGTATAATGTTTTTTTTGTAATGTAATTGGTGTTGGAACCTGTGAGAGTGAAATTCATTTTGTAACTGAGCATTTCAAGTTAATAAAATTTGCAGAGCTAAGAAAGAATTTTTCTGTATCAAAGATTTTCTAGTTGTATTTTATAGTCTGTACTTCCTTTTTCTTATGTGAATGTATTTTCATGTCATCCATTTTCATTGTGTTTTATTTCATGATTATATAAGTTTATATTGAATCATAATTCATAATCATATGCTCTGGTCCATTGATTTCATGTATTCACAAACAAGATTCCTCTAAAGTTAATATTGGATTCATCTTTTGATTCACATATTAATGAACTATTCATTTTTCCTCCTTACCACTAGATAATTAAGAACTTGACTGTAAAAGAGTGACTATCCCTCCTTTGTGAAGAAATATTGTTGCAAATCGTTGACATTTATAATAACTCGTGATTTTTGACTCCATGTCTAATGATACCCTCTTGTTTTAGGCATTATTAAAATTTGTTTCTTTAATAATATCTTTGTCCATTGTAATTATTTGCTAAGAGATCCCTCTTTGGTAGGAAAGAAGCCAACTTTCCTCCTAAATGTTAGTTTGTAAGGTTACCTTGGAATTATCCTTCAACAAACAAAGGGTAAATTCTGAGTGATAACACATCTCATTTAGTGGCATACCATATTTTCTTTTTGAAAACAAGATTGCACTTGGCATGTTTTCATGTGTGCATATTTACTTTTATTCTTGAGTCATAACATTATTGTTTTCACGACCATACTTCTTGAGTAAGAACAGCCTATTAAAATGAACACCTTATTTAAAATTAATTAGAAACACTTTATATTGTAGGATGCACCAAAAAGATTAGGTTTTAGAGTCTTGGAATAATATTGTTTCTGTAAACTTTTCTAAAATTATAAAATGAAAACAATTAGGTGTCTAACCACGGAGAGGAGAAATCCTTTCTATAATTGGTGTTCTTAGAAATATCCTCTTACATAGGAGTCAATCACTAGGAACCACACATTTTGATGGTGGGGATATCCCTTCACTAGTTTCAGTGAGCACCAAAGATATTTCTAGGATCCTATTTGTATATAGGGGATTTTGCGGTACATTTGGTGCTTTTGAGATTCAAGTTTATTTACCCTTCCTATGTGCTGGATCTCACTTGTGAATTTCCTTGTGGGAATTGATTATATTGAAGTGACCTTAGTATATTTTCCTAGGTACCATAGGAGATACTTGTATAGGTTATTCTATGAGTGTCTTGGATGGATAGGGGTGAGACATTGCATAATATTTTTGAGTTGAGGATGAGGGCCACTATAATTGTTCACGGAACTCCACTTATAGTGTATGGGAGTCTTAGGCCTCTCCTAGGTGAGACATATTTTCTTCAGTAAATAGATCATATATCTTCATTCCTTTCTTATGTCCATCTATCTTAGCTTATTTAGGGTTGTCCTATGTGTACATTAGATGGTCTTAGGAATCAATGTTTTTTAGTCTCAGTATTTTGAGTCATCATAGACAAATATTTGCAACTTCATTATTCTAAGCATTTAGCAGGCCTACTATCTTTTGACCCTGTTATCACCAACCTTGTAGTTGTCTATGTGAGGTGGATCCAGGATAGATGGTACAGGGTGAGGCGACTAAGGAGGTGGAACCGAGACTGCCTAGACTCCCAAATGGATGGTTATCACACCAATCAAGGTAGTATTTGCTTTATGTTATCTAAGTCTGAGATAACAAAGGGGGAGACCCAGATATACTCCCAACAGGAGAGATCAGACCTAGACACTAGATCATATCAAGTAGGCTTGAGGTATGTAAGGTGTAAGATAATTGAAGACCCTAAATCTATGGGAGATGTTACCGGGTGTGCCAAGGCTTTGGATTAGGGTTTTGGAAGTGTTAATTTTGATCCAAAGTGGAACCAAGGTAACTTATGGGGTGGATACAAGATCTAGGTTGAGGTACTAGAAACTGATGAAGATAATTGCTTCCTTAGGAAATGTAACCAATGTAGGGTGAGTAAGGATAAAGTTGGGACTATCTAGTACCAAAGGGACAGACTCAATGAAATATGTGACAATGTCAAAGTACCTTATTCATCAAAGAAAAGTTAATTTTTAGGGAAAAGAGGTCAAATAAGGGCTAGCGCTATTCTTGGAAATCAGTGTCTGTTGGGACTTGGGAAATGGATTCAATATCTACATAGAATTAGGGTGAACCTACCTGGGATATGCCCTGATCTATGGACCCAGCAAAGTGTTTGGCCCAAAAAATTCAGTTTGTAGGGGAAACCAACAGAAGGATGGCTAGCGCCAGGGTTTGGAGGGACAGATCCTCATATATAGGACAATATGGGAGGAATCAGCTCAGTTTTCAAGGAGAAATGGGATGCGGATGACCTGATATACAAACCTAAGTTGGAAAAATGCAAAAAAATTAGAGCCAGAAAAGTCAAAAAATGACTGGGAGTGCTACAGTGTTGAAATTCAGTTTCTTAGACCTAGGGCCACCTGGAAGCAACTAGCTCAGATTTGGAGGTGTTTTTGAATGAGGAGGACCCTATCTAAAAACCCAACTAGTTATTTTCTAGAAAAAGTCAGATCTAGAAAATTCAAAATTTTAGTGGGGGTGTTGGGGTTTAAACAGACACTTTTTTAGATCTAGTGAAAACCAACCAATTTTTGGATATTTTTGAGGATGAATTGGTGAGAGGGATTCCTAATATACAAAACCCAGCAGTGGTTTGTCCAAAGATCAAACGGTTCCCTAATTAAGTATTTTTTGGATTTTTTAATATTTTCGAATTTTCAATAAATTGAAGAAAGACAGGTACAATGGATTGATATCATGGAAGAAAAGAACAAACCTATAGATATTACATGGAAAACCTTGAAGATTAATTGATGAGGATGATCCTTGCCATCCCGATCAATTTGAGAATATTGAAGCAAGTTCTATGGCCAGTGTTTTCCCTAGTAAGTCAATGTGCCCTCTCTACTGTACAACAAACGTCAACCATACCATATTTTCTCTGACATAAGAAATAAGCTATATGCTACAGAAAAATAGTAAGAAGAAATCATAAGTCACCAGAACACTAATGAAAACTCCTTGATAAAAATTGAAGACTATCCAAGCGAGTTAAGGCCCCCCTACAAAAACACCCAAGTTGAAGTCGTCCTCCTGGAAAACATTGTAGATTCCTTCATGATGATGATACTTTCTATCCCGATCAATTTGAGAAGGTTTGAGCAATTTCTATGTACATCCTTTTTCCCTAAGGAACCAATGCGTCCTCTCTCCTACACAACAAACATCAACCATATCAGATTTGTTGCCACATGAGAAAAAAGCTAAATGCTACAGAAAAATAGCAAGAGAAAATCATAGATCACAATGAGACTAATGAAAACCCCCTGATAAAAACTGAAGAAAATCCAAGCAACTTGATTTCCCCGTGCAAAAATGCCCATGCTCAAGTCGACCTCATGTAGACAAGACAAAGATTCCCAAAAATATATAGATCTTGCAACAATTTCTCGAACGCTAGGAAGCAAAAGATTTTCCAATCACCATATAAGAACACCAGATGCAAAGGAGATCCAAAAAAATATCCACAAGAAAGTTTTTCTATTAATCAGATCCAAGAGACAAAGACCCCTTACAAATTAGAAGATCTCTCCTTTAAATCGAAATGAGAGAACCAAAATCCTAACCACTTTCAAAACGAGTGGCTAAGATTAAAATATAAAATTTTATAATCAATGGTTGAGATGAGCTCAACATTCAATACATGGATCAATATAACCATAAAGTACCAAAGCGGACTAGGTCACCCATAAAGAGGGTACCCCACTCAACAAGAAATAAATGAAGCACATGGTGGGTCCATGGACTATTAACTAACTCCCTCTGGGTGCCCCATGGCATAATAAAATGATATAATATTTTAATTTTTTGAATTTGTGCCTCCTTTAGAAAATTGAGAGCCTGCCAAAAGCTCCAGAAAATAATATAAAAATGCTCAAAAAATAGGTGTGGGCACAATCAAGTGTTGCAACTACTACAGAAGGTGTGAAGGACATCACTCTCAACATCATAACTCATCCCATGTCATTTCCTTTCCTTAGTAGCCCAAATCAATTTCTTCAATAGCCATTTAATCACTTTTTAATCAGCCTTGGGAAATGTGAACCTACCAAAACATCCTCCTTCAGTTCCTGCGTTGTCTAACTAAGCCCACTAGGCTCTCTGGTATGGGGGTACTATTGTACAATCAAGTGGTTGCACCCCTTATGCCCCATACAGCTCCCTAGGGGATCCAAATAAAACATCTCCCTGCTCAAACATATCATCCTGTGAAGCAAAACTGCATCAGAAGGGTAAAATGAGCCTGATCATCTCTGCAAGTGCCTAGAACTAAAAACAAGTTATCTCACTAGACTCAGAGAGTCCAAATCCATCTAGGGTGTATACTCATACCCTTTCCAGGTCTCTACCTAATCATCAACCATATCCAATAGACAATATAATCATTTGTAAATGACCAGATACCAATAATATAAATTAGACTATCATCCATCTCCTACAAGTGTTATAAGGCTAAGACATGATCTACAAATAATTTAAGAAACAATCACAAAAAGTAGCAGTTATCTCATTGGTGGTACATCAACCAAATACATATATAGGGTTTTATTTATTATTACTCAGACCAGACTTTCAAGACTATACTCACTTCATAGTTGTAGTCAATTTGCTAGAGAAGGGTGAAGGCTGAAATTGACAAGGATAGGGAAAAGGATGATTTCCTACTTAATGTAATGAAACTTTGCATATGGAAGGCGAAAAATCACTATAACCACCTGTCGAACAAACAACAACATAAGGAATGGCGGTGCCTCACAAATGGTTAATTTGTTTAGAGAGTGCTTATTCAATTTTAGGCATCATGTCTACATCAAGTCTGATCCAAGTTCATTAGGACCATCAATTTTATTTCCATGGCCTTTTTGGCCTAAATGACCCTTTGGGACTTCACCAGTTCTTAAAAGCACAGCTAATCATAGCTTTCATTCGAGACATATTAAAATTTATAGGGTCAAAAATATTTGGATATAGCATATATGTAACCGTTGCTTTTGGGACCTTTTCTTATATCCTTCAAGGGGTATTTTAGCATTTCATTTATGTTACCCTTTTTCACATATGTTAAGAAACATAGTTTTAGCATTTTCATTTTCCATGGGCGCATATATAAACATTTCCAATACAAGTAGTACATGAGCTTTCAATTTTATCCAACAACATCTCAAGTGACCAGGGGGAGTTATGCATAGTGCCAAACATCAGGACAACCAATGAGAATGATTTATGCATACAATCCAACTCACCAAATCAGAGTCGAGACACAGTATGAATAAGAAAGTTTGTCCAACAAAGGTTCTAGCGGGGAAAATTACTCCATGCCACAAGTCAAGTAGTAAGTTGGGTTAAAACAAAACTGGAAGGTAATGGATGGGTGGAGACAGTGAATGATGAACCAAACATTAGAAATCCAAAAAAAATGGTGGGAATGACTACCTCTATTCTCCCTAAGGAGGATAAAACCAATGAGTATAGATTAGGAACTTCCAATTCTAAGTAGGGACATCAATACATAATACAAATAAATCCAAGTCTATATAATTATGACCTCTAGATCATGATACTACACGTTAATACATGTTGTAAAGATGAGTATAAGAGAAATGATAAGCATAACACAATATAATAAAAGCTGAGTCATAATCATGCATATAATCCATTTGAACCATCATCTATTCAATGAGAAAGAACTGATATAAATTGGGCATCAATAACTGCTTTGTAATGAGTGAATGGCTACATCAGTACTCAAATCTGAGTGTCTTGAGACTCAGTCCTGACATGGGAGAGTACAATAGTCCATGGATAAAATAATGATCCGTCAAAATTACCCATCTCAGCATATCATATGTAAGAGATCTCCTGAAAAATGTACTGTATCTGAAAAATAGAATATGGTAGCCCGACTACTATATATGTGATAACATCTGGCTCTAGTTGGGACAAGTGCTCTGCTGAAAAGAGCGCTTGAGAACCTCATAATCTTTGGTCCTCGTACTCTACTTATTGCATCCTCGATCAATCCTTCCAGCTCTGCAAATGCTACCAAAATGTCACTGACTACCTGCAGCATGTCCAGATCTATACCAAACTCACAAACTGATCATAAGAGAAATATGTGGATACAAATAAAGTACTAAAAATACGCATGCACAAAACTAAAAAGAAAAAAATAAATCTAAAATATCTAACCATAACATTTAAGAAAAGTTTGTTTTTTTATTGTGTAGGAAAAAAGAAAATAAACTCAAGACTAAACTAAGAGCTTCAAAAGCGAGCGTCAGGCAAAGATGCAAAATTCTAAGCTACACTACTATTAGGAAAAGGCTTATTTATGTCCTACCTACTCTCACCTAACCAATTAGGCAAGTGATAAGTAAAATGATAGATCCAATGTAACCACTTTCTAAAATGATCGATTGTTCTTTATTTACAGTTAATGACCCAACAAGCTAGAGATGGTTTAGAAGCAGTGTATATGAGAATTGAAACCGTTTTAACTTGTTGTTTGAAATTCAAAGAAATATTTATAATGACATCATGCCAAGGCTCAAATTGGATTTTTAGAAACTCATCCATCAAGATACTGATAGAATCATGAAAGGTATGTGAATTCATACTTGATGGAAGAAGGAAACATGACTCATGATTCAACCACTCCAAACAGTTCTTTGTTTTCTCCTCTACCTTACTAGTACATTCAATTATATCTACTCCAGAAGAAATGGGAGAATAAAATGGGGACAAGTTGTAATGTAATGAAACTGTGAATGAGATCAATCCCATTTGTTGTTTAAAAATGGAGAAAAGATGAAATTGATCTTTATACACATTCTCCAGCCATCCATAATATAGATTTACAAATTCAAAAAAACTATTCATTACAGATGACTGAGAAGAGAGATGAAGTGCCTTTTCCCCAATTACATGATGATGCTTAAACTCCTGATTAAAGATTTGAAAAGTGACAACTTGATTAAAATACAAACCCATACAAGAATACTTAAAAAGTTGGGATGGGAGGGTGGATTGAAAATTTTATCCTAGACTTGGAATAATTGATCTCAGAATTAGATTAGAAGAAATAAATTTCAAAATAATTCTAGGAGTGATTTCAAGATTCGAAAGAAGGTCAGTATCCAAACGTTGAACCAACATATTCTGATTAAGGATTGGATGGTGAATTCTATTGATACTATTAGGACAAGACTCCTCATTGCAATGTTCTTTATCAAGTTCACTTATAATCGTATCATCATGTCATTGTTCTTCTTTAGGCTCTAGATAAGGAAAGACATCAATAAGTTCGGTTTCAGTTTCCATATCACTCTTACAGGCGTGCTCTTCGATCACAATATGAACACAAGATTTGTCTTCCACATAAGTTTGATTGATTTCATCAAAGTATGAATCCAAATTTAGATGTCTTGAATACTGACTCAAATTATCCTCAATTAGGAAATGAATATGGATTTTCTCTTCTAAAATCTCTTTAATGGACTCACAAATGGAAGGCTCAATTATGGATGTTTCTTGATTGTTAGGTTCCTGTCCACAGATTAAATCGAAGATTTTCTCTGTGACTACTTCACGTAATAATAACAAAGTATATTGTATGATTTGATTGATATCCTTCTTAATTTCAGCATGAGGTTTTGAAACATTATCCTCAAAGTACTTTGTAACATTATTATGGATTGTAGGCACACTCATAATTTGGAACATTTCAAGAGAGGAATGATCCAATTGAGAAATAAAATTGCCAATATATTGATTGTAATAATTACTAGATTCATACTCTAAATAATTATCAGTGTTCCTACCCCACTTATCTATTAATAGCTTTGTCAACATGTCATACCTAGTGATGGATTCTGGTGCTAAATGATCGAACCATAGTTGAACATCTCCTTGGAAGGATTTTCTTAAGGCTCGCATATAAACATCTTCATTATTTGCACCTGTAAATTTGCATGTAATCCCATAGAATATCCAAATGACTTTCAATATATATATATGTATTTCCTTAAAACTGGGGAAACCTCCTAATGTAATAGCTTGGCAGAGGATGAGGTGCTCTGGGTATTTCAAAAAATTCAAAAGGAGATTGTTTGTTTTGTTTCTTAACAGCTCTTGTTACTTGGCTATAAGGATTTGACTGGGACTGACTCCTAGGTTCATGTCAACTTACAGGTTCATCAAGGGTACTCACGACAAAACTTGTATTGCATTGATGAAGAGGATTACAAGAATCTCACTTGATGCTGGTTTACTAGTCCAGTCAAGATGGTTGGGAAAATTTTATTGCATGGGTGAGGAAATTTGTGGGTATCATAAAGATTATGATAACTAGACTCATACCCATAATCATGCTCGAGATCATCCTCATACCCATAGTCTAATTTCCTTTCAATTTCATTTATGCTTTTATTTAATTCCTTCATACGTTTGATAAATATATCTGAATTCATTATGATTTATGGGATGGGTTTGCTTCTCATTGGAGTCGTGTTGTGGAGTCTCCAGGTGAACCAAACAGGTAATTCACCGAAACGAGATATGTTGTAGGGAAAGGTGAGGTATGTTGAACTAAGGTAGGCCTCTACCTCCCCGAGAACAGTGCCAAAATGTTATCACCAACCTTGTAGTTTCCTATGTGAGGTGGATCCAGGATGGATGGTAGAGGGGCAGGCGACTAAGGAGGTGGAACCAAGACATCCTATACACCCAAATGGATGGTTGTCACACCAATCATTGCAGTATTTGCTTTATGTTATCTAAGTCCAAGACAACAAAGGGGGAGACCAAGATTTACTCCTGACATGAGAAAGTAGACCTATACACTAGATCAAATCAAGTAGGCTTGAGGTAAGTAAGGTGTAAGGTAATTGAAGACCCTAGATCTATGGGAGATGTTACCAAGTGTGCCAAGGATTTGGATTAGGGTTTTGGAAGTGTTAAGTTCAATCCAAAGTGGAACCAAGGTAACTTATGGGGTGGATACAAGATCTAGGGTTGAGGTACTAGCAACTGATGAAGATAACCACTTCCTTGGGAAACATAACTAATGAAGCATGAGTAAGGATAGAGTTGGGACTATCTAGTACCAAAGAGATACACTCAATGAAATATGTGACAATGTCAAATTACTCGAGTCATCAAAGAAAAGTCAACTTTTAGGGAAAAGAGGTCAAAAGAGGGCTAGCGCTAGGCTTAGAGATCAGTTCCTGTTGGGACTTGGGAAATGGAGTAAGTATCTGCATAGAATTAGAATGAACCCACTTGGGATATTCCATGATCTATGGACCTAGAAAAGTGTTTGGCCCGTAAAGTTCAGTTTTCAGGGGAAACTAGCAGAAGGAGGGCTAGCGCTAGGGTTTGGAGGGACATATCCTCAGATATAGGACAACCTAGGAGGCATCAACTGAGAATTGGAGGATAAATGGGATGTGGATGAACTGATATACAAACCCAAGTTGGAAAAGTGCAGAAAAAATTAGATCCGAAAAAGTCAGAAAATGACTAGGAGTGCTAGGGTGCTGAAAGTAAGCTTATAAGATCTAGGTCTAACTAGCAGCAACTAGCTCAGCATTGGAGGTGTTTTGTAATAAGGAGGGCCCACTACGAACCCAAGTGGTTATTTGATGGAAAAATTCAAATCTAGAGAAGTCAAAATTTCAGTGGGGGCACTAGGGTTTGAACAGTCAGTTTTTTAGATCTATGGAAAACAAACCACTTTTTGGACAGAATTGAGGATGAATTTATGAGAGGGATGGTCGATCTACAAAACCCAACAATGGTCTATCCAAATATCGAACGGTTCCCCAATTAAGTATTTTTTTTATTTTTTTTTATTTTGGAGTTTTCAGTAAATTGAAGAAAGATAGGTACAATGGATTCAGATCATGGAAGAAAAGAACCAACCTGTAGATATTACCTAGAAAAACTTGTATATTCCTTGATGATGATGATCCATGCCATCCCAATCAATTTGAGAAGATTGAAGCGAGTTCTATGTCCATTGTTTACACGAGGAAGTCAATGCACCCCTCTCCTGCACAACAAACATCAACCCTATCAAATTTGTTGTGACATGAGAATAAAGCTATATGTTGTTGAAAAATAGAAAGAAGAAATCATAGTTCACCACAACACTAATGAAAACTCCCTGATAAAAAATGAAGACAATCCAAGCGAGTTGAGGTCCCCTTGCAAAAACGCCCAAGCTGAAGTCATCCTCCTAGAAAACCTTGTAGATGCCTTGATGATGATGATCCCTACTATCTTGATCAGTTTGAGAAGGTTTGAGCAATTTCTATGTCCAACATTTTTTCCCCAAGGAGCCAATGTGCCCTCTCTCCTGCACAATAAACATCAACCATATCATATTTGTTGCCAGATGAGAAAAAAAGTAAATGCTACAGAAAAATAGCAAGATAAAACCATAGATCGCAATGACACTAATGAAAACCCTCTGATAAAAAATGAAGACAATCCAAGTGAGTTGAGGCCCCCCTGCAAAAACACCCAAGCTGAAGTCACCCTCTTGTAGACAAGACACATATTCCAGAAAATATATAGTTCTTGCAACAATTTCCTGAATGTTCGGAATCAAAATACTTTCCAATCACCATCTAAGAACACCAGATGCAAAGGAGATCCAAAAAAATATCCACAATTTTTTCTTCTTCTATTATTCAAATCCAAGAGCCAAAGACCCCTTACAAATGAGAAGCTCTCTCCTTTAAATAGAAATGAGAGAAACAAAATCCTAACCACTTTAAAAACAAGTGGCTAAGATTAAAAGATAAAATGTTCTAATCAATGGTTGAGATGATCTCAACATACAATACATGGATCAATATAACCATAAAGTACCAAAGTGGACTAGATCACCCATAAAGAGGGTACCCCACTCAACAAGAAATAAATGAAGCACATGGTGGGTCCATGGAGTGTTAACTAACTCCCTGTGGGTGCCCCATGGCAGAATAAAATAAAATAATATTTTAATTTTTTGACTTTGTGCCTCCTTGAGGAAATCGTTAGCCTCCCAAAAGATCCAGAAAATAATATAAAAATGACCGAAAAATAGCTGTGGGCCCAATCAGGTACTACAACTACTGGAGAAGGTGCAGAGGACATCACTCTTATCATCATGATTCATCCCATGTCATTTCCTTACCTCAGTATCCCAAATCAATTTTTTAATAGCCATTTAATCATTTTTTAATCTGCCTCGGGAAATGTGAACCTGCCAAAACAACTTCCTAGGGTGCCTGCGGTGTCCAACTGAGCCAACCAAGCTCTTTGGTATGGGGTTACTATGGTAGAATAAAGTGGATTCACTGCCTATGCCCCATACACCACCCTAGGAGATCCAAATAAAACATTTCCCTTCTCAAACACATCATCCTATGAAGCAAAACTACATCATAAGGGTAAAATGAGCCTGATCATCTCTTCAAGTGCCCAAAATTGAAAACAAGCTATCTCACTAGACTTAGATATTCCAAATCCATATAGGGTGTATACTCATACCCTTTTGAGGTCTCGAAAGATGAAGGCATCAATTTCACTAGACAAAGAAAGAATAAAATTTAAAGGAAATGAGAAGAAAGTGATTGTTCCAATTCATCCATCACAATGTGAACCATGGACATAACCTATAGAATACCTTTGGTAGTTTATTTCTCATTGATATTGTTATTATAAGAAAAATGGCCTCTTTACATGTCATTATAAATCTTTCCAGATACATACATACATACATACATACATACATATATATATATACATATATATATATATATATGTATGTATGTATGTATGTATGTATGTATGTATGTATGTATGTATGTATGTATGTATTCGTAAACAGATTTTTGATGACTCTAAAAGAGATAGTACATTTAGAGTATAGCATAAAAATCTAGATACATTATATTCTGAATTTTTTCATAGATATGCAATTAAAAACAAAAAACTTAACTATGCTTTTGGATGCTGTAATAGAAAATTTTATTTTCTTCGCAAATGATTTAGAGCTTGGCCTAATCAATTATTATGTCTGATGTCTACTACTATTAAAGGCATTCCTCTCTGCTTTACACTAACGTGCCATAGCTTGACTGCTCCATCCAGGGCCTCCATGGGCTCTCACCATTGTCGAAATACATGTATGCAAGCTAGAATCCAATCTAATCCAAGTACAAATTGTTGCATCAATGAATACAAGTACGAAAAGTATGGAATAAAGACCATACAATAAAAACTCTACTAGCCACTGTAACCAGTATTGAATATAATCGTAAGAGAATAAAATATCCAAAACAAATAGATTACACTTGCAGATTGAAGTGAGAAGAGAGAGCTGAGAGAGAGAAGAGAGAAAGTTTCCATTTTTCATGAGCAAGAGGAAAAATTTTACAGCACACAAATTGAGGGAAAGGATAGTAGCAAAGAGGGAATGGAAATCAAGGTGAAGATAACAACATTTATTGCTGGTCTGTATAGTCCGTATGGTATGGTTTTCGAGGCAACAAGCACGATTTTTGAGGTAGATGTTTGGGCACAATTTTTCAGAAAAAAACATTTTTGGGGGGCATATATTTTGAGGTCTATTTAGTTCATATAGTCCACACAGTTCATCTGTATAGTGCCATAGAAATTGAGGCAGAAAACAGAAAAAATCAGAGTTTGATTTTTGCTACTTGACACGCAAATCGAGACAAAAAAATTATCTTTTGGGTTGAGAGAATTTGGTTTGATATTTTCTGCGTATTGCTGTAAATGATAAACTTCTCTTGAAAAAATAAAAATACTCTCTCTTTGACTGGTTTTCCCCTAGTGGGTTTTTCCAAGGCCATTGGCAAAAAATCCTAGTGTTCTGTGTGATTGAATATTGGCATGCTGATTTTTATTTCCTGTCACTGAAAAGATTGTTTACAGCAGTGTTTTAAGTGTGATTTTTTTTCTTTATTTCTAGCACTTTATTTTTATGAGAATGTCATAAATAGTGATATAAATTTTACTTGAAATCGGTGGCTGAAAACTAGTGAAAAATCTACATGGTATCAAAGCGGGTTGTGGCAGAAAATTAAATTTTAGTAGTGAAATAGTCATTTCCAAAATTCAGAAAAACCTTTGTGATAGTAGTACATTTTTATGAAACTTGTTCTTTGAGAAAATGACTTCTCTAGGGTTGAGAACTGAGGATAGGTTGGATGGGGAAACAAACTTTGTCTCATGGAAAGCTTGGATTTTACTTGTGTTGAGGGAGAATGAGTTGTGGGAGGAAGTAGTTAGAAACACTACATCAAATCCCATTACTATTCTTCCTTCTACTGATGCAATATTACTTGCAACCTTTAATAAGAAGGATATTAAATCCATGAAGATAATCCTAGATGCTATTAAAGACCATGTTATTCCTCACATTTCAGCTAAGGATAATGCACATGAAATGTGGACTGCTTTGACTGGTTTATTTGCTAGTACTAATGAAAACAAGAAGATGGTACTTAGAGAGAAGCTTAAGAACATCAAGATTGTCAAAGGAGAGGCATGTATGAATTATCTTACTAGGATCTCTTAGGTGAGAGATGAGCTTGTAGCTATTGGGGTGGCCATTGATGCTCTTGAGTTAGTGTGGACAACCCTGAATGGGGTGACTGCACCTTGGGCTATGGTTGTTCAGGGGTTGGTGGCAAGAGAAAACTTACCATATTGGGACAAAGTATGTGATGACTTTGTTCAGGAGAAGACTTGGAGGGGTTTCTTGTAGTGCAGTGGCTCTACTAGTAGAGGGGATGAGGAGGATGTGACATTGACAACGAAGGGGAAGAAGAAGAGAAAGAAGGGTCTCAAAAGGATTGGGCCAAGTAGCAGCAGGATGGGAAAAAGAAGGATATGAGCACTATGAAGTGCTTTGAATGTCACAATATGGGACACTATGCTGCTATGTGTCCAAACAAGAAGAAGAAGAAGTAGCAGACAGACGCTTCACCTGAGATCGATGATTTTGCAGCTATATTTCAGAGTGATTTTTCACTATTCACTGGGCATATTGAGAGAGAGAGAGCATCCATTCTCACCATTGCAGATGTTGAAAAACAGAGGGAGTTTTCCTACGTGACAGACCATTCTCGTAGTGCATCTACTTCCAGTACTTGGTACATAGATAGCAGAGCCTTGAGCCACATGACAGGTGCTCATGAGATGTTCTCTGAGCTTTCATAGGAAAATACAGATGTGGAGGTTGTGTTGGGAGATGACTCAATAGTTAGTGTAGCTGGATGTGGGACCATTACATTTCAGAGGGAGTCCATGAGTCCCATGGTATTACGGGATGTATTGTATGTACCTGGGATGAAGAAGAACCTAGTGTCAATTTCAATGATCGAGGATCAGGGTCTTGGGGTGTCTTCCCTAGATGGACACGTGCATATGTTTCGCAAGACTACAAGACCATCTACTTCAGTTGCCATTGGAGCGAGATGTGGGAAATTGTATAGGCTCTTGTTTCATCTGCAACATGCTTTAACACATAGCAACAACAGTGAGTTGTGTGAGCTTTGGCATAGGAGGATGGCTCACTTGCATCATCCATCCTTGGGGTTGTTGAGGCACATGGTGATAGGTTTACCGGATTTCAGCACAAGGCATAGTGATGTGTGCAGGGGGTGTGCTTTTGGAAACTACAAAAAAACTGCTTTTCCAAGCAGTGATAGCAGGTCAGCTAGTACTCTTGACTTGGTACATTCAGACTTATGTGGACCTATGTCTTCTATGTCCTTGAGAGGATACAAGTATTATGTGACATTCATTGATGACTATTCTAGGAAGACCTGGATCTACTTTCTAAAGAGCAAGAAGTCTGAGGAAGTCTTGCAGAGGTTCCAAGAGTTCAAAGCTCTTGTGGAGAACCAAACAGGGAGGAATATCCCAGTCTTGAGATCGGATAACGGGGTTGAGTATACCTACAAGGAGTTTGATGGATTTTACATATAGGAGGGGATCAGGAGACAGTTGACAGTTTTGTATACTCCAGAGTAGAATAGAGTAGTAGAGAGGAAGAACATGCCCATTGTTGGAGCAGCCCGAGCTATGTTACATGACAGGTCACTTCCTTTCTTTCTCTGGGCTAAGGCTTGCAGCACCATCGTATACCTTCAGAACAGGAGTCCCCATTGGGTAGTCGGAAATATGACACCTTAGGAGTGTTTTTCATATATTTGGTAATCTGACTTAATCTCATGTCCCTTCAGAGAAGAGGTAAAAGTGAGATCCCACTACAGAGAACGGAATATTTGTGGGTTATGATGAGACTACGAAGGTTTTCCGCATTTATCTTCCCTCTCAGAGGAAAGTGGTGGTGAGGAGGGATGTGAAGTTTGAGGAGCAGCGAGCCTGTTATCCAAATTTTTGTACCATAAGTTGAGTTACCTGAGGAGCCGCCAGTTGACAAACTTGTTCAAAGTCTAATTCCAGTGTATCAGTTGATCCGTCTGCTTGTCTAGCCAATATTGGCTAGTCACTTTTTTATTTGAATAATTTTGACCATGGCCCTGCGGGGTTTGTAATAAAATGTGCTAGTAGGATATTTTTGAGTGGTTCGGTCTCCTAAGACATAGAATTGCAAATAGGGTATTCCAGGGAGTTTTTTGCCCCTGACAATTATGCTTTTCCTTCAGCCGAGTATAATTGACGAGGTTTTCTCCCGCTTCCTCCAAAGCTGGAATGCCCGATGTTGAATTCTGGGCCTTGGGGGGTTATTAGAGCCCAAATGAGTGTTATAATCATACTAGACATTATTTAGATAGATCATGGTCATGTCCTAAGTCATCTGGACACATAAAAAAAAATTTGAAAAAATCTTTTTCGAACAGTGAAAAATTATTTTTTAACTTTTAATTACTTTTCCTAAGTTTTTTGGGTTAATTTTTCCATAAATTAAATGGAAAAAACCCGCTTGTGATCCAGAATCAGAATACAGTGATTGAAGGCTCTAACCTTAAGCCAAAAATCATTCTTGATCAGTCAGCCAGTCAGAACCAACTTTCAGATCAGCAATCGGACACATAATACATTTTTACTCAAAAAAGTCAGTTTTGAGTAAAAAACGATTTTTAGTAAAAAAAATATTTTTATTAAAAAACGATTTTTATTAAAAAACGATTTTTATTAAAAAAATGATTATTTTGGAGAAAACTAAAACTCTCCAAATTAATCCAAATTTAGTAAAGTAAAAGGCTAAATGACATCTCATGGAACACTTATGATGATTAGAGTTATCATAACTCAGCTTCAGTCATCAATAGGAGAGCAATTAATTTATTATCAGTTATCAGACATGTCATCTCCAGCTAAAGATGAGATGGAGAGCACTCATTGGTCTGATGATTTGATCGAGGCGAAGACTAAAGCTTGCACCATCAGTGGGCTTCCCAAACCTAACGAAGGCTCCAGCCAAACCTAATGATGAGCTTACCTACATCACACATGTGGGCTCATCCTTGGCTTTTTTTCAGTGCAGGTTTGGAGTGGGGGCGCCTTGCCTAGGTGGAGGCCTCCCTTCACTCTCGGTTCTCCAGTTTAGGTCTGGGCTCTTTGTTAGGTGGCTAAGCTGGTTAGGGTTGGTTTTTTGGTTTTAGGGTTTTAGCACTCTCTCATTTGTTAAATAGAGGCTCTTTCAGCTCTATTGAGATGGAGATTTTGGGTATGAACACTCTGCCAAAATTATTGTAATATTTGTTTGAAGATTGGAATAAAGTTGTGACTTTGGAGGTCTATGTATGAGCTATTGGAATTGTGGATTCACACCGTCTTTTGGTGATATCTCTCTTACCCTTCTCTTTTTCAATTATTAAATCATTATTCAATATATACTCTTGAAGGGCTAACAATCTAGTTTATGAGTATTTTGTTCGGATTTAATTTTGTTTTCAAGGGTTTTGTAGACATCATCAAAGGCGAAGGACAATCTTAAAGAGCAAGCTCTTCTTCACGAATCAGTGGTTATTTTCATTTAATTCCTTCGTTTTGCAGGTTCTCCTAAGTGCTTCTCAATCCAAGAAAGAAATACAACAGTCAGGGTTTCTCCTTCCTTCCATCAACAAAGATTAAACAATACACCTAGTTACTTTGATTGCTACAAGTGGATATCTATTTTCAAGGTTCTATCTTACCTCTTTTCCACTTTTGTAGAAGTTATCAAGTCATTTAAATCTTCATTTTAAGCTTGCTTGGCTTCTACTAAGATAGATCTAGGATTTCTAGCCTTAGATCTACTTTTTCAAAGCTAGATCCATCTTTCTAAAAGTCCATTTTTAAAGATCTAGTTTCATTTCTTTTTTAAATCCAGCCTTCTTTTTGCCTTGGAAAGCGTGCATGAGTTTTCTCGAAAAACATGCAAATTTTCCATTTTTTGGGCTTGCTGGTTTTCTGTATTTTTCATTAATTCTAAATTCTGAAAATTCATTAAAAAATCAGAAATTTTCCAAAAAATTTCAAAAATTTTATTTTTTTAAATTTTTTGACTTTTTCTTGAAAAGCATGCCATTTCAAGCTTGCTATTTTTTGGGCTGATTTTTGAATTTTTTCTGTTAATTCTAAATTCTAGAAATTCATTAAAAAATCAGAAAATTTTCAAAATTTTTCAAAATTTTAATTTTTTTTAATTTTTTAACTTTTTCTCGAAAATCATGCCATTTCAAGCTCGCTGTTTTTTGGGCTGGTTTTTGACTTTTTCTGTTAATTCTAAATTCTGGAAATTCATTAAAAAATTAGAAAATTTTCAAAATTTTTATTTATTTTTTAACCTTTTCTCGAAAAGCGTGCCATTTTGTACTTGTTGTTTTTTTTACTGATTTTCTGCAATTTTCTGCTATTTTCTAAATTCTGGAAATTAGCCTAAAATGTTAAAAGATCTTTAATTTTAAATTCGTTAAAAATCCCAAGTCGTTTCGCCAAAAATCGTGCATTTTGCATTAAAAACGGTGAGCTTGCCTGATCCTTTCCAAGTTTTGGTTTTGGGTCTCATTCCATTGTTTTGATCTCCTGTTTCATCTCATAAGGCACTTGTCTTCTCATCCACTTAATTTTTTCGAATCATAGGTTAAATTTGATTTCCTAACACTCTCACTAGTCCTTGTTTAGAGCTCTTATCCACGGGTGAACCAAAAGCGAAACCAAACAAGAAAGAGCAAGCAGAGCTAGATCCAAAGACAAGGATCCAAAGCCAAAAAAGAAGTCATTCTCCTTTCTACAAACTCATAAGAGTTTTTTCATTTTTACTTAAGTTACTCCCCAAAGTCCTGACAAGGATTAAGTTCCAAAGGCATTTGTAATTCATTAATAAAACAAGGCTAAGTGGGATAGGGCCTCCCATACTTGGTTTTTCTTCCCCATTTGGGGAAGAGTGTTTTTTGTTCTTAGCTTAGATTTATTTGGAGTACTTAGAGTAGTTTAATTTTTCTTGCAAAGTAGATACTAATTGTTAGATTAGCCCATTTTCTTTCATTAACTAGGTTGATTACTTCATCTTTTAATTTTTTGTATCTTTCGTAAGTAATTCAACTGTTTAAAGTAGAAATCTCTTGAATCTCATTTTGTAGATCAAGAGTGCTCTCTATCGGAGAGTCGTCTTTTCATTTTTTAATAAGTTAATCAATTAATCTTGAAAGTCTCTTGAACTTTCCATAATCCAAGTGAAGAGCACTCTCTATCGGAGAGCATTCCCACTGCATATCCTTGCATCAAGCATATAGATTAGCTAAGTCTCTTGAACCACTGTCATAAGACGAGGTCAAGAGCGCTCTCTGTCGGAGAGTTTTAATTAATTAACTTAATAAAATTCGCAACTCACATCCCTTTAATTAATTAACCCCCTTCCCTCTTTGCCGGAGTATGCTCTGACCGATCTTCGATCGGAATACCCAGAAACGGCATTGGATCTCTAAACTCCACAAGAGGAACTTAACTAAAACTTTTTCCCACAACCAACGCACCAGCGTTGTTCGATAAATACCGAGGCATGTGGGCAAATTCCAAGTGTGGGCATCGGGCTACCTAATCTGGGCACTGGTAGTTAAGTTATTGAACACTTACCTTTGACCCCAAACAGGTCCGTCATGTCTTCGAACGGAGCCACTGAAGGTATTATCGGTTAGGACATCCATCCACCATAAGTGAAGATCACAAACAAAAAACTCTTAAAATATACCAAGAGCATTTTCAAAACCTAATACTCACTAGCTTAAATTCCTAGACTTTATTTCACGCACTTATTTGACTCCATAAGGCACTGGTCCTTTGTTATATTTGATTGATTTTCTACCTTGATCAACTGTCTATCGTCCATTTCAATTGATTATATTTGAATGCTTAAGTTATAAGTCTGGAATCTTTGCTTATATGTGTGATCTCTTGTTAGCAACGTGGATTGCTTTAAATTAATCATCATCCCCTTAATATTAATCATTTTAAATCACAATAACTCCTAAACAACACCCATCCGCATCCAAAACATCCAAAACTTAACTTAAACATTGAGCCATAGAAAAATCTTTGTTAGGCACTACCCCCCTTGGCTTCGTTAGGAGTTAGCCTAAACGGAGGAGCTAGGAGTAGGTGACAATACCTAGCTCTGTGCTTGCCCCCAAGGTCACACCTCTCCCACTTTCTCAAGTGAGGAGACAACTTTTGGAAGATTTCTGTTGCTGGTGTGCAATCGGCAGACAACAGAGCCTTCAAGAGGTCAAGAGAGTCAGAGCACAAAGAGTAGCAGGTCCCTAGCCCTCAGGTTGTGGCACAGGTTTCATCTATGTAGCAGTCAGGATCATAGGTTTCCAGGGTTACAAGACCACAGAGTGTTGGCATAGGTTCACCTTGGTTCAGTGGTTAGGCTAGCAGGGTCTTCGGGTACAGGTGATGGGTCTACTATTACAGGTACACCTTACATGGGATAGGGATCAAGATAAAGATCAGGATTATAGGGTACACCTGGCATTGGCACACTAGCTTTGGGTTCATAGGTGACTAGGGCTTCTAGCTTTAGTAGTTCTTTAGATGAGGATAGGTCAATGTGGGAAGAACATTAAGGGAAAAAGAAGCCTAAGTGGCTTGGGGAGACCCTGAAGGATGCCTTAAAGGTTGGGACACCCAGTGACAAGGTGAGATCCATTAAGATGTCTGACAGATTGGGAATGGTGTTGATGGCTTGTAAACGAGATTTTGAGCCTTCTACTTTTAAGGAGGCCTCCCAGCATTTGGTATGGAGAGATGCCATGATGGATGAGTACCATTCCATCATGAAGAATGATGTATGGGAGATTGTTTTGAGATCGGAGGTGAAGTCAGTGATGAATTCTCATTGGATTTACAAGCTGAAGCATGCGGCAGATGGGAGTTTGGAGAAGTACAAAGCTAGGTTTGTAGTTTGGGGGTTTTCACAGGTTGAGGGAATTCATTATGATGAGACTTTTGCACCGATTGCTCGTTATATGTATATCAAGGCATTGATTTCCATTACGGCGGAAATGGGTTGGAAGATCCATCAGACACATGATAGAGAGACACATGTATGCAGGTTGAAGAAGGCCTTTTACGGGTTAAATCAAGCTCCAAGAGCTTGGTACTCAAGGATTGATTATTACTTGCTGAGTATGGGGTTTCAGAAGAGTGAAGCAGATCCGAATCTCTACTTCATCATGGTTGAAGATGATCCACTTGTTCTTCTGCTATACCTTGATGACTTGTTTATCATAGGGAGAGAGAGACCCATTGCATCTTGCAAGAAGGATCTTGCAGTAGCATACGAGATGACTGATATTGGGTTATTGCATTATTTCTTTAGGATTGGAGGTTTGGTAGGAGCCTAGACATATTTTCCTAGGGTAGGGAAAGTATGCAGTCGATATTTTGAGGAGATTCAGGATGGAGGATTGCAGGCCTATGTAGACACCTATGATCACCAACTAGAACAAGTTGCATGCTTCTGAGAAAGAGTTGGTGGCTCCTACTTTATACCATCATCTTATTGGTTCATTGATGTATCTGGTCAACACTTGACCATATTCTTGTTTTGCAATGAAAACTCTTATCTAGTTCATAGTTGATCCTAGGAGTGTACATTGGGTCACTGCAAAACATGTGTTGTGCTATCCTTCAGGGATAGTGGATTTTGGTTTGAACTATAGGAGGTCAGAGGGGATCAGATTGGTTGGCTATATAGATTCAGATTGGGCAGGTAGTGTGGCAGACCGGAAGAGAACTTATGGATGTTGTTTCATTTTGGGCTCGGTAGCAGTGTCTAGGTTTAGTCGAAAGAAGAATTCCGTTGCATTGAGTACTGCAGAGGCTAAGTACATGGAAACCAATTTGGCCAGCTGCGAGGCCTTGTGGATTCGCAAGTTGCTAGTGAATCTATTTGGTCTGGAGCTTAGGCCTACAATTATTTACTGTGACAATAATAGTTTCATCCAGCTCTCTGAGAATCTGGTTTTCCATGACAGGTCAAAGTGCATTGATATCAGGTATCATTTCATCCAAGACTATGTTCAGAGAGGGGCAATGCTGCTTCAATACATTTCCACAGATGATCAGGTAGCAGACATACTAATGAAGTCTTTGGGGAGGGGAAAGTTTGTCTTCATCAGAGACAAGTTGGGAGTGGTGCAGAACACCTTCCTTAGTAAGAGGGAGTGTTAGTTTTGTACCAAGGGAAGTGTTCCCCTAGTGACTTTTGCCTTAGTCACTTAGAGAGGGGACATAAAGTGACCCTTGCATTAAATGACTTAAGTAAAAGCATTTAATTTGACTTTAGAGCATTAAAGTCACTTTTTGATAAATTTAAGTGGGTGAGTGAAATTAATATTTTAGAAATAAAATATGAGCATTTAATTTTAGCCCTTGATCTAATCTAATCTCCACCGTTGGATTAGACTCACCCTAGGTTTTTCTCAAAAAGGAAAGGGAAAGGCATTTTGCCTCACTTTTGCAGATTGAAGTGACAAGAGAGAGCTGAGAGAGAGAAGACAGAAAGTTTCCATTTTTCCTAAGCAAGAGGAAAAATCTTGCAGCACACAAATCGAGGGAAAGGACATTAGCAAAGAGGGAATAGAAATCGAGGTGAAGACAACAACATTTATTACTGGTCCAGACAGTCTGTACGGCACGGTTTTCGAGGTATATTTATGGGTAGGATTTTTGAGAAATTTTTTTCTGGGCATAGATTTTGAGGTCTATACAGTTTATACGGTGGCACGAAAATTGAGGAAGAAAACAAAAAAAATCAGAGTTTGATTTTGTTGCTCAACACACAAATCAAGACAGAAATTTATCTTTGGGTTGAGATAAATTAGCTTGATATTTTCTTTGTCTTGCTATAAATAATAAAATTCTCCTGAAAAAATAAAAATACTCTCTCTGACTTGTTTTCCCCTAGGGGGTTTTTCCAGGGCCATTGGCCAAAAATCTTAGTGTTCTATGTGATTTAATGCCATGCTGATTTTTATTTCCTGTCACTGAAAAGATTGTTTACAGTAGTGTTTTAAGTCTAAATTTTTTTGTTTATTTCTAGCACTTTATTTTTCTGAATATGTCATAAATAGTGATATAAATTTTACTTGAAACCGGTGGCTGAAAACTAGTGAAAAATCTACAGGATTATATTTATAAAATAATTTATTAAATAAAAATGTTGAAAACATCCAATTTAAAAAGGCTAAAGTTAGACTATATTTAAAAATAAACATGTCTAACATGACTTGTTAAAGCACCTAACTATCTTGAAAGTTGAGATACATTAAAAAAATGTTGAAAACACCAAACTGTCTTAAAAAGTGTCAAAATTGGGTTGTATTTAAGAAGTAACATGTCAAACAAATGTTGAAAACACCAAACTATATTTTAAAAAGGTCAAAGTTGGAATATATTTAAAAGGTAACATGTCAAACATAAATACTAAAGCACATAACTATCTTGAAAATTGGGATGCATATAAAGCTAACTTGCCAAACAAGATTGTTAAAAACATTAAACTAAATTAAGGAAACATTAAACTATCCTTAAAAAAAATAGAATTGAACTATATTTAAAAACGTAATATGTCAAACAAAAATGCTGAAAGCATATAGCTTATAATAAAAATTGGAATGCTTATGAAAACTAGCTTAAATTTTGGAATAGATATAAAACTAATATATTAAACAAGAATGTTAAAAATGCTAAACTATGTCAAGAAAAGACAATATTCATGAAGCTAACTTAGCAATTTGATATAGAATATCTAAACTATGGACTAATTCCTCTTTCTGAACATCTCTTCAATATGCTTATAATTATGAGCTTCATACTACTCCTCCAGAGGGACATGTTAGAGCTAAAGGCATCCCAATCAGATTGAATAGGATTACAGTTCCTTATTATGGATCTGTATGATCGGAACTTGTGATCAAGTCACACATCGCAGTATACTGGTCGTTCTAATTCTTTCCGAGTTTTAGATAATAGATTCACAATATAACTGGGAAGGCATTTCAAATACCATACGTGAACCACCGGACATGCCAGTTTAATGTATCCCACTCGATATCTTCGAATACAACTCCACATTGTGTGCAAATTGTTGAGTCTATCTTCTCATTTCCAATCCCTGGAGAATTTCCATAAGCACAAACTCTACTTTTGACAGGTCCAAATATCATTTCATAGAACGATCCATCTCTTTCTGGTTTATTATTTTCATAATGTAGAGTATAGGGTTTAGTCACCTATCCAACTATCTCGCCATTAGGTAAAAAAGATTTGGACCAAGAACAAATCTGTTCGGCAGAAGCTAATCCAATTCAAAGTTGTTGATGTTTATTCTAGTCAATCATAAAATATCTCAATTCATTTTGATCAAACCTCCTCCCTATCTATCTGAAATTCTTTCTCAGATATAATAGCATGATTCAATTCTAGAGATAAATATCGTAATTCTCGAATGATCAATCAAAAAGATTATGGAGCAGTGTCAGGTTTAGGTATTTTCCCTCTAGTTATAATGGCACCAAGTACTTCATTACGAGTTCTAATATGGTCAGGTTTGAGAGTAAGCACTTCTTGTAAAATATAAGCAACACCAAAACCTTCTAAAGCCCAAACTTCCATTTCTCCTACTCGTTCCCCCCCCTCATTTAGATTTTCCTCTAAGAGGTTGTTGTGTAACTCGTGCATAAGGTCCACTCGAATGTGCATGTATTTTATCATCAACTTGATGACTCAATTTCAACATATAATCTTTTCCTATTGTAACAGGTTATTCAAAAACATTTCCTATTCTTCCATCGATTAATCTATGTTTTCCAGGATGATCTCATTCAAATACCCATGGATTTGTTGTTTGCTCACTAGATTTATAAAGCTCAGGAAACACTAGTTTTCTTGAAGCTTCTCGCTCATATCTTTCATCAAAAAGTGTTATTGTATAGGGCTAGTGCAACTTAATGCTGGTCACTTATGACGTGTTCGTTGCAATGGACTTCTAGAAAAATAGAAATCTGAACGTCAAAAATCAATATTAGAGGTACCTACACAACTTTTTCGAATATGGTGTAAGAATATGAAACGTGGACAATCGGATTACCTTTCAGGATACATAACTTTTATTTATGGAAACTAAGCACAAATCCCAAAAAACGAGGTTATTCTAAGGTTGGTATGTTATATTTTTCCCAAACAATAATGCATATGTTTGCATTGGTCCACTCATTTGGTATGCAAATGGTGGAATTTTGTGAAAAAAAAGTATATAGACTTGTAGATAACAGGTGTGTCTAGTGCAACAATATTTTTCCGTATTTATT
>LPNX011168757.1:288738-317808 GCA_001517045.1 Pseudotsuga menziesii
TTACTTGACTCAAATAGAGTATAGAAATGAAAATTTGGTCTAAACATAAAGAGAAACCTTTAATTAATGATTATGTATCAATTCCAATAATTAGCATACTAACGTATCTGTAATTTAGTTATTTATGTTGGAACGTGTCATGTATCTTGTATAATGGAACTAATACCTTATTTGTTTCTTCTTATGCAGGGATAGACCTCATAGTTTTGATAAAGAAACTTTTGGATATGGGAAAATCACGTAAGAGAGCAAGAAAAACTACAAGGAATATGCCCATTGAAAAGGAAAATTAGGTAATAGAAAAGGCTAGGTTGCCAATGGAGAGAGTGAGACATGGTCCAGACATTTCCACTGATGCTACATCCAATCCTAATAGAGTTGATGACACAATAACGTCTAATTCAGAATCACAGGTAAAGAGGTTGCGTCCAACGGGGCCAACTCAAGTTCCAACATCAACACAATCTCCAACCAACAATCCATCAACGATCCATGTTGAAGCTCTTGAAGACATAGGTGTATTGAGAGATGTTGAGTATGAAGTGTTGGACCTAGGAGCAATGATTAATTTGTGATCTCTTCCAGAAGACCATAACCATGTCGAGCACACTCCCAATATCGACTAACATGTGAATGATTTATGACAACAAAGAAGCCCTGCGATCCGTACCTCATGTCCACCTTCCCTACCTTGACTGTCTACTGCAAGAAAAAGGAATCCTAGGTGTATCCATGTGGATGAATGTTGTCTGTCAGGCCTTGAAGGTAAGTTGTCCAAACACACTATCGATTGGCAATGTAACAAATTAATGAAGGGATATTTTGAATCCAAAGGTGATGCAGGGAAATGTCAATTATTACTATGTTTCTTAAAGTCAAATTGTTTAGTTGTTGTTAGGAGAATTTTCAGCATAAAGTTGGTTGGAATTTCAGGTGCTAACAATCATATTGTTAGAAATCTCCAATCTGCTTTTAATGCAATTGGGAAGATGTCATGTACTAAAGATCTTTGTGTGGATCATTGTGTGTTATCAGAATCAGTTGTAACCAAGTCCACATGTCAACATCGCCTTCTTTGACACAACTCTTAGATACTTATATTAAATACAAAAATTGTTCAGAAAGACTCTGTTATAAAAGAAAATATGCAGACTCCAGGTTGAAAATATTACTAGGATTTTGTCGGTAGGTTGGATTGTCGATATATGAAGCTAATTGATGCTGTTAAGGAATTAGTACATACGTTATGGCATGGTCATACCAGACCTTCATCTAATCAAAGAGATGTGCTAAAGCTGAGAAAAGGTTCTACTAAACATGAACCCCACATCAAACACTTCCTTAACACAACACAGACTGAGCTCTATGAGAGATTCAAGAATGAGCACACACAATTGAACCTGGTCTAAAGGTCCTTTGAGAAATCTAAACCATGGTACGTTCATATATGCATTGATCAAAACACATGATGTTGTAGATAGCATGTAGAATATCAATATTGTTATGAAACGTATAAACATATATTTTGTGATTTGCATACTAACCTTGAGCAGGGTTGCAATGAATCTATAATACCACCGAATGCATCGAGATATTTTATCATTAGCATCATGTGTCCAAGGCATGAAGGAAAAAAATACTATGCAAAATCATGTCTATATGGGAATTGTTCCAGGTGCAGTGGGTTTGCTCTTTTGAACCGTTGCATTCATGGAAGTGATGAGCATCAATTTGGAAATATGAGCGTGGAGATGCAGAGCTTTAAGTACGTAACCTATCAATCAGATAGTGAAAAGGAAAGTAAAAAGATTTCATTGGTGAAGTCATAGGTGCAAATGATTATTGCATGTTTTTACTCTTACATGTTCAGTTTCTACATATACATTCTTTAAAGGTCACATTCTAATACGACCCTGGTTTTCATGGCAATAGGTACGGGTATGTGATTTTTTGATGGAGTTCTACAAGAAAACCGAGCAATATGTTCAACATGCGCACATAGCGTGATGGAAGGATGAGCAGTATAGAAAATGTAGGGATGTATTTCCCATTGGTACCATATTGTCAATTGTGGATTTTGTAGAAAACTACACCCTTCAGCCACAAAATGAAATTAAGAGTCAATACTACCATTTTGACCAAGTCAACATCATAGTACATATTACGTATAGGCATGGCCCTTAGAGAAGCGTTAACAACAAGATAATACATAAGGAGAGAAACTTTTACATAAGTGATGACAGATGCCATGATATGCATTATTTGCAACACTATTTTTGAATTTTCTATGATCAGCTAAAGAAGGGAGATATATAGATGGATCAGCATTGGATATGGTCAAATGGTTGTGCATGCAAGTTCAAAAATTCCCGAGTCTTCCACTGGATGAGTATGTTACATAAGACTTATAATGTGCCACATATATGGAACTACTTTGAGATTGGACATGACAAAGGTGAGCATGATGGGGTTGGTGGATCCATCAAGACAACACTACAAAGGGAGGAGATGAGGTTTACTAGAAACCCCCATATCAAAGATGCAGAATCCATAGTTCAATGGTGCTCAACAACAATGTCAGACTGAACTTCAATGGTAGGAAGGATAGTCACAAATTTTTGGCATGTGGTTGACATAGATCAATCATGTTCCTATAGTTATGGTACAGTACAAGGAACACGTGGATTTAATTCGGTTCGAGGCTGGAAACTTGCTTGTTTTTGTAGCCCTTGTAGCATTGGTGAATGGGATGAATGTGAATGCATGCATTGGGTTGATGATTGGGATCATGTATCACTTGCAGTAGACCCGTGTGTAGTTGGTGAAACAACCCACTTAGAGGAGGGTCAGTCAGCAATTTTGTTAAACTATGACCATATCTTAGATCTTGTACAACCAAGACACATATATGCAATTGTTTCCTTGAAAGACAATGAATGGGGCACGGATTATTGGTTGGCATGATGCATTCCAGGTAATAAAATCCTGAACGGATTGTTGATTGATGATGAAGGCAATGAATTTCCCATTGGATCAATGGTGGTTGAGGGTGGATAACTTACACTAGATGGGAAATCAAGAAGTACTAGTGGCCATGTATTTGTGGATTACAGACCAGGTTTTGTGTTCTATCACATCACAAACTTTATTTTTGGCACAAACATCCATCTACAGACAAGGTCAATTAATAACTCAACCAAGGTACATTACTTCTTGCCTCATTCATATCATGAAAGATTGATTGAGGAAATTAGCAATAGAGAGGATCCAACCGGCTATATTGAATGAGATTGGGTAATTGCACTTACACTCCACTTGGATGCCAGTTCCATGAGTGATTGAAATTGACAGCTACTATTAAAAGACAATACAATTATGATAACTTACTCTGCTTTCTATGTGAACTCTACAAAATCATTTCCCTTTCCATCTATATCGATGTCATGTATGAATATATAGCATGTATAATTAATTATTACCAAGTATGATATGTTTTATGCACCATATTGGTAATAAGTATTTATACATGCTATATATTCAGACATGACATCGATATAGATGGAAAGGGAAAGGATTTTGCAGAGTTCACATAGAAAGCGGAGTAAGTTATCATGATGGTCTTGACTTTTAATAGTAGCTGTTAATTTCAACCACTCATGGTCATCTTGTATTTTAATAGATTTTGACGTGTTAGCTTGCACAAGCACACGATTCTCTACATTTGACTATGCAAGAATACAAATTAGCCACTAAAGCTATGCAAGAATACAAATTTTCATCATTTGCATTCTCAATTCCTTCTGTTATTTTTAATTAGAGATTAAATTATTTGAATGTAAATTTCAAGTGAAAATGTTTGATGTATGTATCTTCAATAGACACCCTTCACTGTTTTAATCATTCACCCATGTTTCTCTTACCTTTGCTATAGGAGTTTAAAAATCCCGTCCTTCATAGGATTGCTAACTCTGCACTTTATATTGTTCTCTACATGTCCTGCCTGGTAAACCACTATCTTTGCAACTTTCTCTCCAATTTTTGTTGCATCGGGCTACTGTTCAAAAAATAATTGCTCTAATATTGTGAAATGGTATTTGACTTGTGCATTATGCTTTCATCTCTAAATTTTAATTTCTATTCTAGTAAGTTTTTATCCTTCTTCTATTTGAGTTAATAATTAGAATTTAATGAGAAAGCAGAAGGTATAACACAGAGCAAGGTCAAAGAATTGTTCATGTTTAAGAGATACAATTTCTATAACATTTCTTCTATCCTTTCTATAACTAGGGTTTTTCTTAGTTTCCTTCAATGCAACTCTCGCACTGGTGGGTCAACTTTGAAAAACCCTCCTTTGTTCTAGTCTTGGTGGTGTTCCCATGTTGGAATTGACCATACACACCTGTTAGAGCCAATGATATGCAATCTTTTTGCTCCATTTGGTTTTTCACTCTCGGACCGAGAGTGACCAAGTTTCCCTGAATGACATTTTCATGTGACTTACAACTCAACATAACTCTGCAACCGTAGGTCGGATCAATGATACATCAAATCCATTAGTCTCTTGGCATGTCATTACCTCTGGTGGGCCCTCTCCACCATGTTTTCATGGCCTAGTTACTCCATTGTGCATCGTTTTCATAAACTAGGGTTTTGCTCAGTTTCCTTCAATGCAACTCTCACATTGGTGGGTCAACTTTGAAAAACCCTCCTCCGTGCCACTATTGGTGGTGTTCCCATGCCAAAATTGGCCATACACACATGTTAGAGCCTATGGCATGAAATCTTGCTGCTCTGTTTGGTTTTTCACTCTTGCACCGAGAGTGACCAAGTGTCCCTCAACGACATTTTCATGCAACTTGCAACTCGACATAAATCATAAACTGTAGGTCGGATCGATGAGCTGTCGACTTTGTTGGTATCCTGGCATGCCATTACCTCTAGTGGGACCTCTCAATCATGTTTGCATGGCCCAGCGAGTCCACTGTGCATAATTTTCATAAACTAGGGTTTTTCTCAGTTTCCTTCAATGGAACTCTCGCACTAGTGGGTCAACTTTGAAAAACCCTCCTCCGTGCTAGTCTTGGTGGTGTTCCCATGTTGGAATTAGCCATACACACCTTCTAGATCCAATGGCATGCAATCTTGCTGCTCCGTTTGTTTTTTCGCTCCTGGACCAAGAGTGACCAAGTGTCCTTGAATGACATTTTCATGTGACTTGCAACGTGACATAACTCAGGAATCAGAGGTGGGATCCATGAGCCATTGAATCCATTGGTATCCTGGCATGCCATTACCTCTAGCAGTCCCTCTCCACTGCGTTTGCATGGCCTGCTGAATCCACTGTGCATCGATTTCATAAAATAGGTTTTTTCTCAGTAGATTCATTGATGTTTTAATTTGTTGTAATAAGAGGTTCTACATATGTTATATGCTTGGAAAGGGTTCCCTAAGTTGATGTATCTTCATGGTGTTAACATACACTTGGACTAGGGTTTATTTTTTTGGGTTGCCTTGTGATATTAAGATGAATATAAGTGAAATATTCAACCATAGTGACCACCTTCAGACACATGTTGAGGAGAGCAAATGAGCATAGTAACCACCTTGGCACGCATATTGAGGATAAGAATTGCAAAATTTTAACCACCTCTCACACATATGTCGAGGAGCATTGGGAACAAGAAGATGTGGTACACAAATAGAGGAGGAATGCATTACATGATGAAACTTGGATATGCATAAGGACACTAGGGTTTATATATGTAAGTAGACCTTGGAGGAGGAGATATAATACTAGATTAATTGATGGTTGTCTTGCAAAATATATAGCTCTTGTTGTCAAGGAAAAGGAGGTAGAATTAGGGTTCTAACCCTATAGAAGATACAAAGAAAAGAGCTAATGTCTTTGGTGATATTGCAGTATTGTTCTTGTGTTATACATGGAGGTTAGGGAAATACCATGGAAAACTTAACTTGATAAGTCTCGAGCTTAGTTTGATTCCTTGCTTAGAAGAAGATTTTTTTAAGTCTAGCCAATTTTCCATGGAGGTATTAGTGCTTATGTTGATGCAATATACAAAGACCTAGGGTTTGATGAATCATCCTAGGATAGATATGTTGACGTCGAAACTAGTGCTAGACTTGTCTGAAATGCCATGTGCTTCTATGATGAAAGATGATCAAGGTTTATAAACCCTAACAAGGAAAACAATTATAGTGTGGATACCTTAATGCATGCTAGGGTTTCATGAATTACAATCTCATTGAGACTTTTCATACTAGGGTTTCATGAACTACAATTGCATGCTATAACTAGGGTTGAGAAGTTATGAGATGAAACACATGTACATGTACAAATTGAAAACCAACTAGGGTTTTGTAAACTACAATTGCATGCTATAGCTATTGTTGAGAAATTATGATATGGAACTAGGGTTTTGTGACCTCTTCAAAATATATGAGATGGAAGTAGAAACACATGTACATGTACAAATCCAAAACCATCTAGGATTTAATGAACTACAAATTGCATGCTATAACTAGGGTTGAGAGGTTATGACATGGAAATATGGGTTTATGAGCTCTTTACAAGTTATGAGATGGAAAAGAGAAACACACCTACGGTTTCATGAACTACCATTGAATGCTAGGGTTTCATGAACTACAATCTCATTGAGAATTTCATACTAGGGTTTCATGAACTAAAATTGCATGCTTTAACTAGGTTTGAGAAGTTATGAGATGGAAATATGGATTTATGAGCTCTTTACAAGTTATGAGGTGGAAAAGAAAAACACACCTATGGTTTCATGAACTACCATTGCATGTTAGGGTTTCATGAACTACACTCTAGTTGAGACTTTCATACTAGGGTTTCATGGACTACAATTGCATACTAGGGTTTCATGAACTACAATTGCATTCTATAGTTTCATGATGTACAATTGCATGCTATAACTAGGGTTGAAAAGTTATCAGATGGAAGTAGGGTTTTATGACCTCTTTATAAGTCATGAGATGGAAAAGAGAAACACACCTACGGTTTCATGAAATACCATTGCATGCTAGGGTTTCATGAACTACAATATCATCGATACTTTCATACCAGGGTTTCATGAACTACAATTGCATACTAGGGTTTCATGAAATACAATTGCATGATATAGTTTCATGATCTACAATTGCATGCTATAACTAGGGTTGAAAAGTTATGAGATGGAAGTAGGGTTTTATGACCACTTTAAAAGTTATGTGATGGAACTAAAATGGTATGGTATGTTAGTACATGGTGTGATGTTAGTATCATAGGGTATTGTAGGCTATGTACTATGATGTTAGTATTGTAGGGTATGGTATGGTATGCTAGTATGGTATGGTATGGTAGAATGGTATGATGTTAGTATGTTATAGTATGTTATATTAGTTGGTAGGGTTTTGTGAACTATTTATAGGTTATGAGATGGAAATAGAAACACATGTACATGTACACATCCTAAACCAACCAAAGTTTAATGAACTACAATTGCATGCTATAACTTGGTTTGAAAATGGCCCTAACCCTCATGTTTTCATGGACCAATGTGTCTAGATATCACTAATAAAGCACATGTTGTGGCATTATATTATTGATGTACTAGAATATAAGCCATCAACATCCATAATAAAACTAGGGTTCACATATTAAGACATGGAAATGCAAACTAGGGTTTTATGAACTCTTTAGGTTTGAAGATCAAATTATACTGGTTAGTATCATTTAACTAGAAACCAAATGGCCATATAGCCCTAGGATACACTTACAAATTGAAAACCAACTAGGGTTTCATGATCTACAAATTGCATATTATAACTAGGGTTGATAAGTTATGAGATGGAACTAGGGTTTTATGACCTCTTTAGGTATATATCATTAGATTGGTTAGTATCATTTAAGGTAAAACCAAAAGTCCCTATACCTAGGATCTGCACATACATCAAATAAATTTATTGGTATTAATATGAACTACTTATTATTTCATATGTTCACAAATGCAAATACCGATGTGTGCAAATGCTAGGAACAATACTCAAATTATCAAATTGTTACAATTGAATTAAACCCTAGGTTATGAATTTAATTTCTTTGTTATCCTAAACCCTAGCTAACACTATTGTAATTAATGAATAGTTACATGCTAGACTTTCCTAAAATGCTAACCCTAGCTAGAATTTCCTGAAATGCCATGTGCTTCTATGATGAAAGATGATTAGGGTTTATAAACCCTAGCGAGGAAAACAATTATAATGTCAAGATTTGAATTTTAGCTTATATTATCTTGATGATTGGGTAGATTCTAGCATTGGTTATGCATGCTAATTTGAGACAATTTTGGGTTGAATTTGTTAAGTAAACTTTAATGGTGTTTATTTTGTTAGATATCCTAAGTGCATACCTTTGGATAGGTCATCATGCACTTGTGTAGGCCATCAAGATGATGACTAAGGAAAATCCTCTGAAATAAAAGGAACTTGCTAGACAAAATTACCCTTCAAAGCATGATTGTACACCCAAAGAGAACATGTCACTACCAAAGGAAGGATCAATAACGATGACAAGATAGGAAGGCAACGAGGTGACCTTAGGCTATGATAGGTGGGTAAGAAGGCTATTAGGGCTTCCCTAAATAGGATATTACCTATTAGGGTTTCCTCATTGATTATAAATCCTAGGTTATGCATGCTAAACTTTAAACTTCAGTTAGGGTTAGGGTTTTTTCATGGATTCTAAACCCTAGGTTATGCATGCTAACCCTTAAATCATTAAAATTGTAACAAGTAAAATAACTCATTAAAAATGCAAGTGCACAATAGATCGTTATAGAAGACACATATTCATGAACTTGTTTCATTTTTTATTTGTCAAGGAAGAACAATTCTTATGGGACGTTAGCATTATGGGATGTTTTAATTTCAATTATGCATGTGGTTGAAGCATGTTAGTGGTGTTGATGGGACGTTATCATCATATCATACAAAGTCAACCTCTCTTGCAACCGACATAAAAGTATTTCCAACCAAGCATTTATCATTATGACAGTCCTATATTTCACTTTTTAGCTAACCAAGACAAAGGTACAATATTTTTAAGTAAACGTCTGTGATAAACAATTTTATAAGTGACAAGTTTCCAAGCCAACAGGACTATTAAAATAAATCAAATTTCTAGTCAAGTAAAATGTCTTATGACAATACAAGATGTAATTTCCAGTCAACTAAAATGTATTATGACAGTCCAAGATGTAATTTCCTGTCAATTAGGAATGATACGAAGTATATTCACTCGGATTTTGATGACACAATGACTTGTAAGCAACTCAAGGACTTTTCTAGTATTTTGCCAAGTTATGGATGTTTATATACCACTGTCAAATTTGTTTAAGTATGGTTGTGAATGATTGTTTATATACATGGGCGTGCACGTGTTTAGGTTTGCATGCACGTCAATGCGTGGGCACAGTCTTATACATGCATGCACATGATTAAAGGCGCATGCATGCACCTGTTAGTAGGTAAAAAAAATAGAGTTTTGAATTCTCGTGATTGCTACATATTTTCATGGGTTTTCTTTTGTTGTTCGCGCATTTTGTGCTCCTGGACTATGCAATTTGGCTCACAATCCATCATAAATCTTTGATCTATTGGATAGAATCTCACTCTTGGAATCTAGCAAACATATTTAGTGGTCATGGAAGTTAGTGGAAAGATTCACAATACAAGTTTTCATTGGAAGAAGAGATCATTTTGAATAGGTATGGTGAATTGTAAATAATTGTTTTGATTCACAAGTTTTCAGATCGTTTCATTGATTTATGCTTTATGATATGCCTACAACGATATATCTCTCATAGACAACATTTAATTTCACAAGAATAAATCCCAACTTCACATCTAAACAAGTCTCATATTCTCCATACAAGATGAAGTATGCCATGTTAACTAATTTACATTTGCACATGAATATATTTTGATTTTACATAATGATGGCATAGATGAAGTTATATCTTGAGACACTTCAATTTAAAAAAAAAAGCTTTGAAGTAATCATGGGAGAGGGTCCATATTGAATAGTTCACAAAGTTGTCCATATTCTCTATACAAGATGAAGTATGAAATGTAGACCAATAACCATTTGCACATGAATATATTTTGATTTCCCAAAATGATGGCATAGATGAGGTTCTCGATTGAGACTCGTCAATTTATATAAAAACCTTAGAAGCAATCATGGGAGAGGATCCATATTGAATAATTCACCAACTTGTCCATGCTCTCCTCTTCATTCTAGATTTATCATAACATGCCTTTGAGCTTGACAGGGATGCCTCTACTTCAATGATTTCTCCTTTTTTCGGGGGATTTGCAACCTCCTCATTTCACTCATATTCTTTTGACTTCCAATCCTTTTTGAACACAAAGGAAGTCAGAATCCTATAGCTATAATACCTCCAAAATTGACTATCTTTACTTGACTCAAATAGAGTATAGAAATGAAAATTTGGTCCAAACATAAAGAGAAACCTTTAATTAATGATTATGTATCAATTCCAATAATTAGCATACTAACGTATCTGTAATTTAGTTATTTATGTTGGAATGTGTCATGTATCTTGTATAAGAACGTGTCATGTATCTTGTATAATGGAAATAATACCTTATTTGTTTCTTCTTATGCAGGGATAGACCTCATAGTTTTGATAAAGAAACTTTTGGATATGGGAAACTCACGTAAGAGAGCAAGAAAAACTACAAGGAATATACCCATTGAAAAGGAAAATTAGGTAATAGAAAAGGCTAGGTTTCCAATGGAGAGAGTGAGACATGGTCCAGAAATTTCCACTGATGCTACGTCCAATCCTAATAGAGTTGATGACATAATAACGTCTACTTCAGAATCACGGGTAAAGAGGTTGTGTCCAATGGGACCAACTCAAGTTCCAACATCAACACAATCTCCAACCAACAATCCATCAACGATCCATGTTGAAGCTCTTGAAGACATAGGTGTATTGAGAGATGTTGAGTATCAAGTGTTGGACCTAGGAGCAATGATTAATTTGTGATCTCTTCCAGAAGACCATAACCATGTCAAGCACACTCCCAATATCGACTAACATGTGAATGATTTATGACAACAAAGAAGCCCTGGGATTCGTAGCTCATGTCCACCTTCCCTACCTTGACTGTCTACTGCAAGAAAAAGGAATCCTAGGCATATCCATGTGGATGAAAGTTGTCTGTCAGGCCTTGAAGGTAAGTTTTCCAAATGCACTATTGATTGGCAATGTAACAAACTAATGAAGGGATATTTTGAATCCAAAGGTGATGCAGGGAAATGTCAATTATTACTATGTTTGTTAAAGTCAAATTGTTTAGTTGTTGTTAGGAGAATTTTGAGCATAAAGTTGGTTGGATGTTCAGGTGCTAACAATCATATTGTTAGAAATCTCCAATCTGCTTTTAATGCAATTGGGAAGATGTCATTTACTAAAGATCTTTGTGCGGATCATTGTGTGTTATTAGAATCAGTTGTAACCAAGTCCACATGTCAACGTTGCCACCTTTGACACAACTCTTAGATACTTATATTGAATACAAAAATTGTTCAGAAAGAGTCTGTTATAAAAGAAAATCTGTAGACTCCAGGTTGAAAAGATTGCTAGGATTTTGTCGGTAGGTTGGCTTGTCGATATATGAAGCTAATTGGTGCTGTTAAGGAATTAGTACAGACGTTATGGCATGGTCATACCAGACCTTCATCTAATCAAAGAGATGTGCTAAAGCTGAGAAAAGGTTCTACTAAACATGAACACCACATCAAACACTTCCTTAACACAACACAGACTGAACTCTATGAGAGATTCAAGAATGAGCACACACAATTGAACCTGGTCCAAAGGTCCTTTGAGAAATCTAAACCATGGTACGTTCATATATGCATTGATCAAAACACATGATGTTGTAGATAGCATGTAGATTATCAATATTGTTATGAAACGCATAAACATATATTTTGTGATTTGCATACTAACCTTGAGCAGGGTTGCAATGAATCTATAATACCACCAAATGCATCGAGATATTTTATCATCAGCATCATGTGTCCAAGGGATGAAGGACAAAAATACTATGCAAAATCATGTCTATATGGGAATTGTTCTAGGTGCAGTGGGTTTTCTCTTTTGAACCGTTGCATTCATGGAAGTGATGAGCATCAATTTGGAAATATGAGCGTGGAGATGCAGAGCTTCAAGTACGTAACCTATCAATCAGATAGTGAAAAGGAAAGTAAAAAGATTTCATTGGTGAAGTCATAGGTGCAAATGATTATTGCATGTTTTTACTCTTACATGTTCAGTTTCTACATATACATTCTTTAAAGGTCACATTCTAATACGACCCTGGTTTTCATGGCAATAGGTACGGGTATGTGATTTTTTGATGGAGTTCTACAAGAAAACCGAGCAATATGTTCAACATGCGCACATAGTGTGATGGAAGGATGAGCAGTATAGAAAATGTAGGGACGTATTTCCCATTGGGACCATATTGTCAATTGCGGATTTTGTAGAAAACTACACCCTTCAGCCACAAAATGAAATTAAGAGTCAATACTACCATTTTGACCAAGTCAACATCATAGTACATATTACGTATAGGCATGGCCCTAAGAGAAGCGTTAACAACAAGATAATACATAAGGAGAGAAAATTTTACATAAGTGATGACAGATGCCATGATATGCATTATTTGCAACACTATTTTTGAATTTTCTATGATCAGCTAAAGAAGGGAGATATATAGATGGATCATCATTGGATATGGTCAAATGGTTGTGCAGGCAAGTTCAAAAATTCCTGAGTCTTCCACCGGATGAGTATGTTACATAAGACTTATAATATGCCACATATATGGAACTACTTTGAGACTGGACATGACAAAGGTGAGCATGATGGGGTTGGTGCATCCATCAAGACAACACTACAAAGGGAGGAGATGAGGTTTACTAGAAACCCCCATATCAAAGATGCAGAACTCATAGTTCAATGGTGCTCAACAACAATGTAAGACTGAACTTCAGTGGTAGGAAGGATAGTCACAAATTTTTGGCATGTGGTTGACATAGATCAATCATGTTCCTATAGTTATGGTACAGTACAAGGAACACGTGGATTTCATTCAGTTCGAGGATGGAAACTTGCTTGTTTTTACAGCCCTTGTAGCATTGGTGAATGGGATGAATGTGAATGCATGGATTGGGTTGATGATTGGGATCATGTGTCACTTGCAGTAGACCCGTGTGTAGTTGGTGAAACAACCCACTTAGAGGAGGGTCAGTCAGCAATTCTGTTAAACTATGACCATATCTCAGATCTTGTACAACCAGGACACATATATGCAATTGTTTCCTTGAAAGACAATGAATGGGGCACGGATTATTGGTTGGCATGATGCATTCCAGGTAAGAAAATCCTGAACGGATCGTTGATTGATGATGAAGGCCATGAATTTCCTATTGGATCAATGGTGGTTGAGGGTGGATATCTTACACTAGATGGGAAATCAAGAAGTACTAGTGGCCATGTGTTCGTGGATTACAGACCAGGTTTTGTGTTCTATCACTTCACAAACTTTATTTTTGGCACAAACATCCATCTACAGACAAGGTCAATTAATAACTCAACCAAGGTACATTACTTCTTGCCTCATTCAGATCATGAAAGATTGATGGAGGCAATTAGCAATAGAGAGGATCCAACCGGCTATATTGAATGAGATTGGGTAATTGCACTTACACTCCACTTGGATGCCAGTTCCATGAGTGATTGAAATTGACAGCTACTATTGAAAGACAATACAATCATGATAACTTACTCTGCTTTCTATGTGAACTCTACAAAATCATTTCCCTTTCCATCTATATCGATGTCATGTATGAATATATAGCATGTATAATTAATTATTACCAAGTATGATATGTTTTATGCACCATCTTGGTAATAAGTATTTATACATGCTATATATTCAGACATGACATCGATATAGATGGAAAGGGAAAGGATTTTGCAGAGTTCACATAGAAAGCGGAGTAAGTTATCATGATGGTCTTGACTTTTAATAGTAGCTGTCAATTTCAACCACTCGTGGTCATCTTGTATTTTAATAGATTTTGACGTGTTAGCTTGCACAAGCACACGATTCTCTACATTTGACTATGCAAGAATACAAATTAGCCACTAAAGCTATGCAAGAATACAAATTTTCATCATTTGCATTCTCAATTCCTTCTGTTATTTTTAATTAGAGATTGAATTATTTGAATGTAAATTTCAAGTGAAAATGTTTGATGTATGTATCTTCAATAGACACCCTTCACTGTTTTAATCATTCACCCATGTTTCTCTTACCTTTGCTATAGGAGTTTAAAAATCTTGTCCTTCACAGGATTGCTAACTCCGCACTTTATATTGTTCTCTACATATCCTGCCTGGTAAACCAATATCTTTGCAACTTTCTCTCCAATTTTTGTTGCATCGGGCTACTGTTCAAAAAATAATTGCTCTAATATTGTGAAATGGTATTTGACTTGTGCATTATGCTTTCATCTCTAAATTTTAATTTCTATTCTAGTAAGTTTTTATCCTTCTTCTATTTGAGTTAATAATTAGAATTTAATGAGAAAGCAGAAGGTATAACACAGAGCAAGGTCAAAGAGTTGTTCATGTTTAAGAGATACAATTTCTATAACATTTCTTCTATCCTTTCTATAACTAGGGTTTTTCTTAGTTTCCTTCAATGCAACTCTCGCAGTGGTGGGTCAACTTTGAAAACCCTCCTTTGTGCTAGTCTTGGTGGTGTTACCATGTTGGAATTGACCATACACACCTGTCAGATCCAACGACATGCAATCTTTCTGCTCCATTTGTTTTTTCACTCTCGGACCGAGAGTGACCAAGTTTCCCTGAATGACATTTTCATGTGACTTACAACTTAACATAACTCTGCAATCGTAGGTCGGATCAATGAGAAATAAACTCCATTAGTCTCTTGGCATGTCATTACCTCTGGTGGGCCCTCTCCACCATGTTTTCATGTCCTAGTTACTCCATTGTGCATCGTTTTCATAAAGTAGGGTTTTGCTCAGTTTCCTTCAATGCAACTCTCACATTGGTGGGTCAACTCTGAAAAACCCTCCTCCGTTCCAGTATTGGTGGTGTTCCCATGTCAAAATTGGCCATACACACATGTTATAGCCAATGGCATGAAATCTTGCTGCTCTGTTTGGTTTTTCACTCTTGCACCGAGAGTGACCGAGTGTCCCTCAACGACATTTTCATGCAACTTGCAACTCGACATAAATCATAAACTGTAGGTCGGATCGATGAGCCGTCGACTTTGTTGGTATCCTGGCATGCCATTGCCTCTAGTGGGACCTCTCAATCATTTTTGCATGGCCCAGCGACTCCACTGTGCATCATTTTCATAAACTAGGGTTTTTCTCAGTTACCTTCAATGGAACTCTCGCACTAGTGGCTCAACTTTGCAAAACACTCCTCCGTGCCAGTCTTGGTGGTGTTCCCATGTTGGAATTGGCCATACACACCTTATAGATCCAATGGCATGCAATATTGCTGCTCCGTTTGGTTTTCCGCTCCTGGACCAAGAGTGACCAAGTGTCCCTGAACGACATTTTCATGTGTCTTGCAACGTGACATAACTCAGGAATCAGAGGTGGGATCCATGATCCATTGAATCCATTGGTATCCTGGCATGCCATTACCTCTAGCAGTCCCTCTCCACTGCGTTTGCCTGGCCAACTGAATCCACTGTGCATCGATTTCATAAAATAGGTTTTTTCTCAGTAGATTTATTGATGTTTTAATTTTTGTAATAAGAGGTTCTACATATGTTATATGCTTGGAAAGAGTTCCCTAAATTGATGTATCTTCATGGTGTTAACATACACTTGGACTAGGGTTTATTTTTTTGGGTTGCCTTGTGATATTAGGATGAAGATAAGTGAAATATTCAACCATAGTGACCACCTTCAGACACATGTTGAGGAGAGAAAATGAGCATAGTAACCACCTTGGCACGCATATTGAGGATAAGCATTGCAACATTTTAACCACCTCTCACACATATGTCGAGGAGCATTGGGAACAAGAAGATGTGGTACACAACTAGAGTAGGAATGCATTACATGATGAAACTTGGATATGCATAAGGACACTAGGGTTTATATATGTAAGTAAACCTTGGAGGAGGAGATATAATACTAGATGAATTGATGGTTTTCTTGCAAAATCTATAGCTCTTGTTTTCAAGGAAAAGGAGGTAGAATTAGGGTTCTAACCCTATAGAAGATACAAAGAAAAGAGCTAATGTCTTTGGTGATATTGCAATATTGTTCTTGTGTTATACATGGAGGTTAGGGAAAGACCATGGAAAACTTAACTTGATAAGTCTAGAGCTTAGTTTGATTCCTTGCTTAGAAGAAGATTTTTTTAAGTCTAGCCGATTTTCCATGGAGGTATTAGTTCTTATGTTGATGCAATATACAAAGACCTAGGGTTTGAGGAATCATCCTAGGATAGATATGTTGACGTCGAAACTAGTGCTAGACTTGTCTGCAATGCCATGTGCTTCTATGATGAAATATGATCAAGGTTTATAAACCCTAGCGAGGAAAACAATTACAGTGTGGATACCTTAATGCATGTTAGGGTTTCATGAACTAAAATCTCATTGAGACTTTTCATACTAGGGTTTCATGAACTACAATTGCATGCTATAACTAGGGTTGAGAAGTTATGAGATGAAACACATGTACATGTACAAAGTGAAAACCAACTAGGGTTTTGTGGACTACAATTGCATGCTATAACTATTGTTGAGAAATTATGATATGGAACTAGGGTTTTGCAACCTCTTTAAAATATATGAGATGGAAGTAGAAACACATGTACATGTACAAATCCAAAACCAGCTAGGATTTAATGAACTACAAATTGCATGCTATAACTAGGGTTGAGAGGTTATGACATGGAAATATGGGTTTATGTGCTCTTTACAAGTTATGAGATGGAAAAGAGAAACACACCTACGGTTTCATGAACTACCATTGAATGCTAGGGTTTCATGAAATACAATCTCATTGAGAATTTCATACTAGGGTTTCATGAACTACAATTGCATGCTTTAACTAGGTTTGAGAAGTTATGAGATGGAAATATGGATTTATGAGCTCTTTACAAGTTATGAGATGGAAAAGAAAAACACACCTATGGTTTCATGAACTACCATTGCATGTTAGGGTTTCATGAACTACACTCTAGTTGAGACTTTCATACTAGGGTTTCATGAACTACAATTGCATACTAGGGTTTCATGAACTACAATTGCATTCTATAGTTTCATGATGTACAATTGCATGCTATAACTAGGGTTGAAAAGTTATCAGATGGAAGTAGGGTTTTATGACCTCTTTATAAGTTATGAGATGGAAAAGAGAAACACACCTACGGTTTCATGAAATACCATTGCATGCTAGGGTTTCATGAACTACAATATCATCGATACTTTCATACCAAGGTTTCATGAACTACAATTGCATACTAGGGTTTCATGAAATACAATTGCATGCTATAGTTTCATGATCTACAATTGCATGCTATAACTAGGGTTGAAAAGTTATGAGATGGAAGTAGGGTTTCATGACCTCTTTAAAAGTTATGAGGGTTTTATGACCTCTTTAAAATTTATGTGATGGAACTAAAATGGTATGGTATGTTAGTACATGGTGTGATGTTAGTATCATAGGGTATTGTAGGCTATGTACTATGATGTTAGTATTGTAGGGTATGGTATGGTATGCTAGTATGGTATGGTATGTTAGAATGGTATGATGTTAGTATGTTATATTAGTTGGTAGGGTTTTGTGAACTATTTATAGGTTATGAGATGGAAATAGAAACACATGTACATGTACACATCCTAAACCAACTAGAGTTTCATGAACTACAATTGCATGTTATAACTTGGTTTGAAAATGGCCCTACCCCTCATGTTTTCATGGACCGATGTGTCTAGATATTGTTAACACCCAAAAAGGGTTCACTACCTCATCTACCCCATTACATGGCTCATTTGTCCATTTTCCTACCATAAAACCATCTAAAAAGCCTCCAAAAGGCTTAAAATGCCTCCAAAAGGCCATAAAACCCTCTTTTCCTCTAAAAATATCCAAAATTCCTCCAAAAAAGCAAAAATCTCCAAAAAGGAATAAAAAATATAAAATAATGAGGAAAATGAGGAAAAAACCCTAAACAGCTGAAACTCTAACCCTAAAACCGCATGGTTTCCAACTATAAATAAGTGATGGAGACCCCTTATTCCATATCCACAATCACAAGTATCCTGCCTCTGCCAAAATTGCTCGTGAAATCCTAGCTCACCATCGAGCTACCTTTCACCATTGAGAGCCCCATTTGGCCTATTTCCACCACCGGAGAAAGAGAAGAAGCAGCTTGAAGCTCGGAGCCACCGACTCGGACCAGCGCACAGGGCTTCACCAACCTTCACATTGAAGGTCAGATTAATAAATAAAAATCATTCTTTATCTTGTTGTTCCATTTTTTGCTTCATTAACATGTTTAGGTTTAATTCTTTGCTTCAGTTATAGTTTTTTAATTCACATATCATTGAACTGCTACTAAGGAATCCATTGTCCTTAGTAGGTACTCATTCGTACAAGCTAGGGTGAAAACCCTAGCAACAGTTTTGGTGACTCCGCTGGCTTTTTTATTTATTTTATTTTCCGTTTTGTCCTTTCGGCTGTCGTTTTTGGCCGCCGTAAACTACCATTTTTTCCTTCGCAGTCGCGTCCCGACCACACCTTTCCAGCCCTTAGCTGCGACCCGACCGTACCTGTTGTCTCCAAACCCACGGTCCTCCCGTGCCTTTTCAGCCCTTAGCTGCGACCCGACCGCACCTGTTGTCTTCAAACCCGCGGCCCACTCGTGCCTGCCGTCCAGAAACCCGCGACCCGACCACACCTATTGTCTTCAAACCCGCGGTCCACCCATGCCTGCCTTCCATAAACCCGCGACCCGACCGCACCTGTTGTCTTCAAACTTGCGGTCCGACTGCACCTGCCGTCCAGAAACCCGCGATCCGACCGCGCCTGTTTTCTTCAAACCCGCGGTCCACCCGCGTCTGTCGTCCAGAAACCCATAGTCCGCCCGCGTCTACTATCCAGAAACCCGTGACTTGACCGCGGATGTTTCCTTAAAACCCGCAGTCCGACCGCGTGACTTCTCCCCAGACCCGCGATATGGATTTTGCACTTGTTTTTGCTTTTTGAACCTGGCCCCTTTTTCTGCCATATTTTCTACACTTGCACAACCACCTGTTCTACCTGCATCCCTACAGCCATCTGTGTCCCCCTTTATCGAATTTTTAAAAAATTTTAGTATTGCTTATTCAGATAATCTTGCATGGTAAAATTTTTTAATTCAGTATTATTGATATTTACGAAGTCGCCCTAGCACTTCTTTTCTGGGTTTATAACCTCACAAGCACACAATCTGTCACCTAATTCAAGTGAGACTTAAAAACTGCTTAACTCAACCAACATTCTAACCCCACTTGGGGGACATAAAAGAATTTTTGTAGTTAGGTAGGATCGGGGGGATAGGCTTCCAATAACACCCCTCGGTTATTTACACTTGAGACATAGTTGTTGTCCATTAGGGAACCAAAATCCCTTAGTAGTTTTTGACACGGTCACAACCGGTTTATCAGAGGGCCTCTCCCTTAGGAGGGTTGAAGTCGTGAGATTGGTTCCGGAGGTCTGAGTGGAATACCGAACTCCATTCAGTAACTGAAGGGCTAGCTTTCGCAGTTCTCGGGATATCCCTGTATAGGGGTATTGCGGTTAAAGGACCAAGCGGCAGATTTACCTTTCTGGACGTGTCATGAACGGGGTATCTTAGTTGCCATTATTCTAGGATTTGACTACCCGGTGTCCCTCCCGGTAGGGGGATTGTTATAGCGGATTTCACCACACTAGGTGAATCACACATTGTATGGCCTTCCCTTGTCCCGCTGCAGACTCATTAGCCCCTTTGGACCACTTTATATCTTTTGATGTTACCTTGATCATCCCCAAAAATATTAGAATATTGATATACGTAGCTTTTTCCCAGATAACCGCGTACATACGCGGGTATTCCCTCGATAGTCGCGTACATCAGGATGTGTGCATAGTCTAAAACATTTTGGAGTTTTCCTTGACTTGGATCTGACTCATATGACTCCTGGCCTTCCATATGCCTTGAGATCGCACGGATTCAACCTTTCAATATCCCTTTGAAAAGCTATATAAGGAACCCCTTGGTACATTGAAAGCATAAGAGAAAATTGAGAGCATCGAAATTATAGTCCATTGTTGCCAGAACTTTATGCTTGAGTCTGCATCCCTTTGTCCCTTGGAGCATTGTTGTGTTCTTCCCAAGCTTTCCCTTTGTTAGTAAGCTTTCTATCGAAGTGATGGAGGATTGAGGTGGTGGAGGCCTAAGTGGGGGATTCAGTTTCTCCGGTTCGCAGACGTGCCGTCAGAGGTTGTCACTTGTAATCTCTGATTCTTATTAATAGAAATATCTTCTCCTGTCCAGTAATGTGTATTTGAATGAATATTGTTTCCATTGGAATATGTCAAATGCTTTTACATTATTGATTATATATGCTAGAATAGATCTAACACCATGAAATATAGTATGCTTGTATTGTTTACTTGTTGTTGAGGACGTGCTACAACAATTCAAGCTGAAGATTGGAAAGCTAAACGAGGATCTACTACAACCATCCGGAATAAGGTACGAGGTTCGATCCATTAGTGTTAGATTGTTTATTTCTATTGCATATTGGAAAAGATTGATTTCTGGAGTCTAGCTGTCTGTTGTGGTACCCCAAGCCATAGGAATTTCTCTCCGTAACAGAATTGGCGACTCCGTTGGGGAGTTCCTAGTAGTTGACCTTTGGGGATTGGTTTCTTGGCATTCAATGTATTTGAATTGCTCTCTCTCTCTTGTTTCTGTGTCGGTTATGGGGGCATGTATGCTTGGTGGAGCCTGATTGGTGTGAAATAAGTCTCAGCTTGTCTGTTTGCCTATGATTTATGCATCTTTTTCTTCCTGTACGCGGGTTTATTGTTTACAGTCGCGTATACACGCGGGTTTACCTGGTATTTCTGCGTATACACGCGGGTTTACTGCACATAGTCGCGTATACCCTGTTTTTTACCCTTTTGTGGAAGATAGTGGATTGCTGGGTGAGTTCTGATAGTTGCTGAGTCTCCTTTGGCACTGCCTGAGTCTGTTATTGCCTCTGTGGTTGACCAGAAACGTTTTTTTTAGCCTAAATTTTCTTTTTAGGAAAGTTCTTGTCATGGCATCTTTGATTTTTTGTTTGAGATTAGTGCATTAGAGCCCTTTTACCTTAGTGCTTTGCTGGAATGTTGTTTATGTGTGCTTGCAGAGTCTGGGGTGGGTAGAATCATTCTTTTTCTTATTGTATCTCTTTATTTTCAAAAAATACAAAAATATTTGCTTCTCATTATGCATTGCATTATGCACTTTGCATTGTACTTGCACTAGATCTAGATTTGGTTTGGAGTAATAGTTAGGTGTTCATAAAGGGAAATTTGCATTCAGCATTTGAAGAAAAATTGTGCATTACACGTAGTACGCATACCCTGTTTTCATGGACACATGCATTTGCATGGATTGTTAGGTGTGCATTTTAATTCTTGTTGCGTCATAACACCATAAGTTGCATGGTCATATCCTATTTTTGAGTAATAAAGCCAACTAAAATCAACGCTAAATAAAATGAATTACACTCTTTTATTTTCTAGGGTGCACCAACAAGCTTAGGTTTTAGGATCTTGGAATAGTTCATTGAAAGTTAATTCTCCAAGATCACTAAACTACAACAACTAGGTGTTTGTCCATGGAGTGTGTGAAACCCTTGGTATAACCGACGTTCTCAGGAAGCTCCTCTCAAAAGGGAGTCAAGCACTAGGCAGTGTGAGTGGTTGTCTGATCGGGATAACCCCTGGTCGAGAACTGTGTAGCACCGGTGATATATCCAGGATTGTATTCGTATCTGGGGGCTCTTTCAAGAGTTTTGGGCTCAGCTACCCTGCCCATATGGTCAATCCCGCCCGTGACTGTCCGCCTGAGCGTTGATTATATTGAGGTGACCTTAGTGACCTTACCTAGGATATCGAGGGGGTACGTGTAAAGGTTATTTTGCATGTGTCCCGGCCAGGTTGGGGTCGGACAGCACAGTCGCTATACACATTGAAGCTGAGGGCCACAATAATTGGTTACGAACCTCCGCTTGTGGTGACAAGTGCCTCTCAATCCTCTCCTAGGCAAGACATACCGGCCACATTCGGGAGCTCACTTATCCAGCCCCTGTTTGCTTGATTTTGGATTTAGATTTCATAGTGATTGGTCTGTGCACGCTAGTTGTCTTAGGGTTGACGTAGATAGAGATTCTTTGCTATGTTTTGAGTCATTGTGGATTCGGGTACGGTTCCGCGCTGTTCTCGTCATTTAGCAGGACTTCCGCCTTCTACTGATCCTCCTCCTTTGGGAGAGGGACCTAGACAGTCCAAGCGGACTACATCACACTTTGATTCACACACCATGGGAGACCATTCAGAGGACACATCTGAGTCACTTCCTCCTCCCATTCATGTTGACGATGGGGCTTTTACACCTAGTTATGATATTTCACCCGACCTAACTGAGTTAGGACCTGTGATTTCTGAGATAGGAGCCTTGCATGATACACATATCCATTATAGGCCTGACCCCTCATTACAACATTACCGGTATGGAATGCCGGAAGATGCCGAGACTCACTTTGAACCTGCCAGCACTAGCTACGGTGTTTATGCTTCGACTGGTTTCCCTATTCATGGTTTGGAATTTCATGCCGAATCTGAGTTTGACCCTAACACTATACCTGGGGGCATTCCAATGCCTTACCTTGTGGAGAGGTTTGGAAGTACTAGTCATATTGCACCTTCCATCCCAGCGGTGGAAGCCACATCTTATGTACCTCCTAGGTCTAGAGTTAGCCTATAGCGATACCAGGTTCCAGAAGAGTGACGATAGGCACTAGCACATATCTTATTACAGAGATCCCTTCATCCTCGCTTCCGAGTTATTCTAATGCGAACCCTCCACCTCCCTCACATGGTCCTTCGAGTCGGCACATAGCTACGAGTCAGGTCCATACTGCAGTTTCTAGACCCATTGCATCGCAAGCCTACATACCACCCGTTGTTTCGGGGGGTTATGTTCATGTTTCTAGAGGTCAGGTTGCTACTTCCTCGACGTATATCCCTATTTCGAGCATGTATATTCCGACTTCCGGAATGTGTATCCCTTCCTACGGAGTGTCTCATGGGGCATTACATGCGATGACCTATGCATCCCATCATGGGACGCAGTATGGACAGGTTTCTGCACCTTATGGAGGCAGGTATTCACAACTTGCTTATCCCCCTACTTATGGCTTTGTAGCTCCCTCTAGTCAAGGGCCACCTTATTATGGTACTTCGGCACCACCCTACACGGGTCATACGGGAGGAGGTCACTATGGCCATGGCCATGGTGGTAATCAATCCTATGTGAACCAGGGAGCGGTCCAAAGACCTAATCATTCGAAGCTCCCTTTCCTCGCAACACTAAATTTACCTGACTTGTCAAGACTTACGAACGATCCTGTAACTCATGACCCAACTTGGCCGGCTGTCCCTACCAAGATTCCTTCGGATACACCTAAATTCGAAGGCAAACCAGGAGAGGATCCGAGCGAACACGTTACGACTTTCCACCTATGGTGCTCTTCCAATTCCTTGCATCAGGACTCAGTCCGTCTGAGACTATTTCAACGCACCCTCACAGGGCCTGTGGTGAAATGGTATATAGAGTTGCCTAGGGGTGCCTTTACCTTGTTCGATGATCTTGCGATGAATTTCCTTAATCACTTCCAACTACCAGTACGATATGATGTTGGTACTGAAATCTTGTCGACATTTTGGCAAGACAAGGCCACCCATATTTTTGATCATATTCAGGAGTGGCGTAGACGGAAGAGATTAATCAAAGCATTTATACCGCTGGAATTCCTCCTTGATTGGTTCCTCAAGTCTTTATTGCCATACATAGCGAAGGATGTTTCCACATCCGGAGTTCAGAATGAGGAACAAGCTATCTTTAGGGCGTAGGAAATAGACTTGATTTATGCTCAGTCTGGTTTGTTATATGATATTATACCTAATGCTCCTCGTTCGAGTTTTGATCCCAAGGTTAAACCTGGACCACACGCCGATGGCATTGTGGGGTGTGCAAGTAAAAAGCCTGCAGGTTCGGTTGCGAAACAAGTAGCTCAGTCGTCTACCAACCAATCTGCCTCGGGACAAGCTACGGCTTCGTCTCATCCTACCCAAACGGCGAATGCACATGCTGTGCAAACGTCGGACCCGAAGGGTAACCAGCAACCCAGACAAAATCGTAAGAAGGGTAAAAATAATAAGAAGGGTGGGAATAAGAACGAAAATGCCACTAATAAGGACAAGAACAACAAAAATGCTGGGGGGGACAAGCAAAATAAACGTAAGGTTAAGTTTCCTTGCAAGATATGTAAGGATTATCACCTCACATACTTGTGCCCTATGATGGATGAAGCTTCGAAGTTCATAGCACAGGGCCCAGCTGTGTTGACAAACCCTTTACCGCATAACCAGAATATGAACTCGAAGTCCCAGGACCAATCTAGTGATGATGATCCGCCTGAGACTAGTGGTCGTGGGTGCATTAACATGGTTCATGCCGCGAAAGTTGTGACGCGTGCGAAATATTATACTTTGTCACAACCCAACCTAGGTAAAGAACCTGATCCACCAGGAACTCCTTTATGCATTGAGAAACCGGCCACTAAACCGGTCGATAAACATGTGGATAAACCTACGGATAAACCTGAAGCTGCACCTCGCATTCCTAAGGGGGTACTTAAGCGCTCAGGGCATAATCCAAATGCTCGAAACGCCCAGAACTATTCAGTTGTCGAGGACTTGGGTCATACTCCTTGTGCGATGTCTGCATTGGAGGTGCTTCAGAGTTGTCCGTCGCAAAGGAAAGCTTTGATTTCTGCTCTTGGTGTGAATGGTGATGACTCTCCTACAATGATCAAATTTGAAACCACAGGACATCAGCCTCGCTTGCCCTACTATGTGTCGCTTTTGATACATGTAGAATGTCTTAATATGATCGTCAAGCGGACTGTGATTGACGAGGGCGCTGCTGCTTCTGTGATGTCTTTGTCGTGTTGGAAGGGTCTTGGTTCTCCTGAGTTGTCAAAATCTACGACCATGTTAACTGCTTTTGATGGGAGATTGTTTAGTCCGCACGGGATTATTCCTTCTCTTAAAGTCTGTTTGGGAGGGAAGACCATTGCGATAGAGGTTGAGGTGGTTGATGCGCCCCTTGACTACAATCTCTTGCTGGGAAGGAATTGGATGTATAGTATGAAAGCCATTGCGTCTTCCGTGTTTTGCGTTGTAAGATTTACTCATAATGGGAATATTGTGATGATTGATCAGATGTCATTCAAGAATCCGCCTCCTAATGCATCGTCAGGAGCTTCGGTTCCGAAGGTTGAGCATTCCCAGCCGGAAACTGGGAGTGTGGGTGTAGGAATGTATCCATCCCTTATGGGAATCTTTAGTTGTCCTGCACCTGTCCTCATGATAGGAGCTAGTTTCAATGGTGCTTCCACGTCTACGAGATTGGTGCCTTTTCGCACAAGTCATATGGGAGATCCTTGGATTCTTCCTTCACCGAGTTCTTCGAGTGATTCCATTGAAATGAGTGTGTCGTTTCCTGCAGTCATGATCGCTTACCAAGCTAATCTGGAGTCTACTGCAGTGCCTTGTTCTTCCTCTTCGCGGACGGAGGAGGAAGACGCCTATGTGCTGCCCGCATGGGCGGTACAATATTCTCATGCCCACGATTGCCTTGATACGGTTTTCCCTTCAGATGAAGCGATTATCGAGGCCATGTCGGGAGTTGGGCCACCATGGGAGGAGCTTCATCATAGATCTTATTTCCTTCCAGAGCTTGACCATTTGGAGCATGAGGATTACAGGGAGATTCTTAGTCCGAAAGTTGGTAGACCTATGGTTCCATTAAGCTCTCCTGGTCAGATGGCTGATGGAAACATGGCGAACATATCGTCAACTATTCCTATCAACATTTCCCGCAATCCTGGTACGATTGAGAATGTCTACATTGGGGCGGATTGTTCCCAAGATGAGATTCGTGAGTATACCGAGCTATTCAAGTAATTTCGTGATGTTTTTGCTTGGTCATACGACGAGATGCCAGGAATTGACCCTCGGATTGTCGAACATGAAATTAAAACTTACCCCAACGCTAAGCCTGTTCGACAGCATTTACGCACCGTGAATCCTAGAAAAGAACCCACCATAAAGGCAGAGATAGAGAAACTATTGAAAGAGGGTTTCATCTATCCCGTTCCCTTGATGGAGTGGGTTTCGAATCCCGTTCCGGTTGATAAGAAGCAAGGAGTGATCCGTATATGCACTGATTTCTGTGATTTAAATCGTGCCTGTCCTAAGGATAACTTCCCCACACCATTTATAGATCAGATTTTGGATGAGTGTGCGGGTAGCGAGGTGTTCTCCTTTATGGACGGATTTTCTGGATATAATCAAATTCAAATAAAACCCGAGGACCAACACAAGACCGCATTTATTTGTCCTTGGAGAACTTTTGCATATCGGAAAATCCCTTTCGGCCTTAAAAACGCCGGAGCTACGTTTCAGCGGGCGATGACCTTGATTTTCCACGATCTCAAGTCCATTATTGAAGTATTTTTGGATGACCTCGCTGCTCATTCTCGTATGAGGATGCGTCATTCGTATCACTTGAGATTGGTTTCCGAAAGATGCCGGCATTATGTTGTTAGATTGAACCCTCATAAGTGCATCTTTTGCATAAAATCAGGTCGTCTTTTAGGATTCATCGTTTCTAAGGAAGGAATAAGAGTTGACCCCTTGAAAGTGGAGGCAATACTTCAGTTGTCTCCCCCGCGTAATATTCGCCATCTTCAGTGTTTGCAATGCATGGCAAACTTCCTACGAAGATTTGTATTCAATTTCGCCTATTTGACTAGGGGCTTTATGCATCTCTTGAAGAAGGATACTCCCTTTGAATGGGATGAGCGAGCCCAGGAGTCCTTTGATGCACTTAAGAGAGCCCTAGCATCGGCCCCGATGATTAGTCCTCCGGATTATAGCCATGATTTCATATTATATGTGGCCGCGTCTTTAGAGACGATTGGGATGGTTTTGGTTCAGGAGGATGAGGAGCTCCAGGAGCATGTCGTTTATTATCTGAGCCGAAACCTTATTGACACAGAGATTTGATATTCTCATGTCGAGAAGCTTTCCTTAGCTACTATACATGCGGTGCAGTGTTTGAGACATTATATTCTCCTTCGCCAGACCTTGGTTGTGGCGCATGTCAATCCATTTCAGTTCGTCCTCACACGCAGGATGATAGGGGGAAAATACAATAAATGGATTTTCATCCTGCAAGAGTTTGATCTCGAGTTTGTTTCGGCAAAATCGAAGAAATCATTAATCTTTGCAGAACTCATATCGGATTTTCCAAGCAAGGCTGAGGAGTTGGTATGTGAAGATACGTTCATTGACGAACACATTTTCTTAATCTCAACGGCTGACCCATGGTATGGGGATATCATTGTATATCTACAAACACAAAGGACCCCTACTCACTTCTCGCGAGATGAGCGACGTCGGTTACGTCACGTTTCCAAGAACTACCTCATAGTGGATAACACTTTGTACCGCCGTGAAGTAGATTCCCTTTTACGACGTTGTTTAACTCATGAGGAGGCTAAAGTAGTCTTGAATAATTGCCACGGAGGGGAGTGTGGTGGTCATTTGTCTGGGCTTGCTACAGCTCAGAAGATTCTTAGAGCTGGTTATTTCTGGCCGTCGATCTTCAAGGACTATATTGAATCGGTCAAGAGGTGCCACCCTTGCCAGGTGTTTGCACGGAATATGCGCTCTAAGCCTGCTTCGTTGTACCTTATTATCACCGCCGGTCCCTTCACCAAGTGGGGGCTAGATTTTATGGATTGTAACCCAGCTTCGGCTGGGGGGCACCACCACATCATAGTAGTTGTCGATTATTTCACGAAATGGGCAGAGGCAATGCCTACTATAAAATCCAACGGTGAGACAGCTGCACATTTTGTATTCAACCAAATTATCACTCGGTTCAGGATTCCGAGAGAGCTTGTCACTGACCATGGCTCGCACTTTCAGAACCGTATGGTGGAAGAGTTGGCATCCAAGCTAGGGTATAAGCAAGAGCACTCCTCTTCTTACTATCCTCAAGTGAATGGACAGGTTGAAGTAGTGAATAAGTCACTTAAGTCCATTCTCCAACGAACCATCGCACAAAGCAAGACAAATTGGCATATCATGTTGTATCCTGCTTTGTGGGAATATCGAACCGCGGTTAAGACTACCACTAGTTTTTCTCCATATCAGCTTGTTCATGGAGTGGAGTCGATCTTGCCGGTTGAATGTGAAATTCCTTCGTTGAAGTTAGCCGTAGAACTCTTACCAGACACTTCACCTTTGGAGGAGCGTTTGGTTCACCTTGAGCAACTCGATGAGCAGCGTAGAGATGCCTTGGTGACTCTAGAGGTTAATAAGCGTCGCGTGAAGGCCGAGTATGATAAGTCTGTCCGTCCGAGAGTGTTTAGTGAGGGCGATTTGGTCCTTTTATGGGATTAAGAAAAAGAACCCTTGGGGGCAGGGAAGTTCAATCCTATGTGGCGTGGTCCTTACGTGGTTAAACGTGTCTTAGAGAAGGGTGCCTACGAGTTAGTGGA